>APFE030672052.1:0-12920 GCA_000404065.3 Pinus taeda
ATCTCTTGGATGCATTTTGACATTTAGAGCTTATTATAGTTCTTCGAGTTATTCTTTGGATAATGGAAGGAATTCTTGCATGTTGTCTTGTATGTTCTCTTTATTATTGAATATCTATTTTTCTATGTCTAATTAAAGGAACTATTGATTCTAATTCATGGTAAAATTGCACCCTAATTTTTTGAAAATTAATGGAATTAACATCTAGATGAATATTGCATACATTACTCATGTATAACATGTATTGAATAGTCTTAGTGGTGAACCCATTGTAGCTCTCCCATGAAAAATCCATTTTTCATTGAGTGGGTAAATGCTTGAAATTTGTTTGCTAGGGCATCAAATTTTTGCCTCATTGAAAACAAGTTTAACTAGCCAAAATCATCCTAGACTCGATTCTCCCAAGGACAAGGCACTAGTCCAACTTCTTGGTGATCGATCTCATATTCTACCCATCTTTTCTCTCTCTTAAATTCGGTCATTTCAAGGCTAGGGCTAGAAACTAGAGCTTAGGGCAAAATTTCAAGGAAGGGGTATTTTGGTGGTTGGAGAAGTTAAACATCAAGTTGGTAGGGTTTACCATCAAACCTATCTATTTGGTGGGTATCCACTTCAATTTCATCTATAAATTATCTTGCCCTAGGTGTTTGCCCAAAGAGGGAAACCCTAGGTTTTCTTCCCTCAACTTAAGGACTTTCTTGAAGGTTTCATCAGCCTTGCCTTAGCTACTATCCAATGTAAGAAACCTTTTCTCCTTGCCTTGACGTTGAGTTCCTCCAATGCTCGTCAAATCAAATCAAACCCTAGGTCTTGTGCCCCCCCCTCCCCATTTCCAAGTATCTTCATAGAAAGCGAATTGGTTCCTTGTGAAGCCTTCGACCAAAATTGTGTCTTTCTTGAGGACCTCCTAGTGAGATCATTTCATACTTTAACCCTAGAATACCCATCATAAGTGATATCTTTCCTACCAGGACTCCTCCCTACATAAAGAGCAAGGGGGTTTGGCTATGGTGACAATGGGCCACAATCCACTACCCCATTGTTAATTATAGGTCTAGTTTATACCTTGTAGGGTTTCCCTCTCCAAGGCTTGCTAGATTTTGGGGCAACAGTCATCATAGTTTTATTGTTGTTCAAGAACAAATGAAGTTTTTTCATAGATTAGTCAATGTTTTCGAAAAACGCGCTTATTGATTGACTAGGTAAAAGATTAGGAGAGCCCCTATCAAACATTGTAGGCTTCTCTTTCCATAGGTTAGATGCTTTGAGAAACAAGCTCACTGAAGAATTAGGTAAACGATTAGGAGAGTCCATCCATTAGGAAAAGGCCCTAAAATGCATGCATAATCTATCAAACTACCCTTGCATCAAAGCATTGTTTCCATTTCTAAGAATTGTTTTTCATTTTAACAGTTGAAATCAATCATGATGATAAAAGTACAAGACTAATGAGTCAACCATTATAAGCCTTTGAAACCAAAGATACTACAACTTGTGGGACATTAGTGCATGCCTGATCATCCAAAAGACTAAATTGTGCGCTTTTACTTTCAAAAAGTGAGATTAGTTTCTTTCGGTTGTTCAGGTTGTTAAATCATAGTTTTGTTTCATGCTTTCTTGATTTTGTCAATTTAGCGTTTTAAATTTTAATTTGCTAAATTGCCTACTAGTAAACTTACGCAACCTAGCTCTAAATTTGAGGACAAATAATAATTTTCTATTTCTTAACATGACAATCATCCAAGCTTAATTCCCTACATATAGTAGTGTGCTTCTAACTTTACGAACACCCGAAATGATTAAAATATCATGTCCTAATTTGTCCTAACAAATTAGCCCTCTTGGCTCTACCAATACTCTATCCAAATCTTTAGACCTCCTTCATCACCTTGAACCTTTCTTATTGAATATCCTCAAGTGATTTGCATATAGGGAAGCACCCATTGTGATTAAATTACCACTAAATCGCTAGAGATAGGTTGTTGAGGTGACAATGGTGGCAAATCCCTTGTTGCCATGAGGTGGATTTGCCTAGTGAGGCTTTGCACTAGGCCTACTAGATTTTGCAGTAAAAGGGACCAACTAAACTCACAAAAGCCTATCTAAAATTGTGTTACTCAGCCTTCATGTGATTTCTTCTAATTGATGGCAAACAACATTGTTCTTGTAAATATTTAATTTAATGATGTTAGTAATAGTAGATGATTATTTATCATAAAAAATTATAAAGTTATAGTCATAATCACTAAGGCCAATCCTAAAAGTCCCCAGTTGTTAAACTGAAGTCAGTGGTCTCCTGTAATGTCACCATCCCGTAATTGGTCTATTTATAAAAAACAAGAAATATTAAGTTAATGCTTCAAAAAAAGCCATCACCCCTTCATATACAAGTTAGGTCAGAGGCTAAAGGCTCATTATTTTAAGAACCTCTTCTATGCTTCTCTTCATGTATTTAATTTTTTTGCGTATAATCAAGGAAGCAACTCCACTAATTTGTTTGTCCTTTTCTAAATCTTTAATTACCCCTGTATCTTATAAGCACCTCCCATTTTGTGCAAGGTTTTGGTTTAACCTTTTATTGAATCCTAATCATAGCCTTTGAAGATTATTTCAATGATTAATAATATTTTTTTCCCTTGTCTTGATTTATGATGTTGAATTCTACATTGGTTGCGCTTTAGCACTATACAAGTTAACAAGAGATTATCTTCTGTTGTTGAATCTATAGCCTCAAAAGATCTTCTTCATTGGCTTGGTGTCTTAGCATGTAAAAAATATTTGATTGCCCTCTAGGTGCTTGCCTGGTGGAGTAAGTGATTTTATGTTTTATTTCCTCAAGTTAACTCAGGAAAAGTACAATAACTAATTTAATTGATTACTGTGGACTATTATGCCAAAGTTCTAAAAATAAATAATAAAATTATTCAAGGGACTTAGATATAATCACAATTGTTGATCTCAAGTGAAGCTTAAGATATAATTCTAGCCATCGATCATCAAGGAGATTAGGGTTAGGGATTTTGGCTTAATGAAATTATAAAATAAGCCTAAGGAAGAGGTAAAGACATACAATTGTTGAGAAAGTGATTTTCTCAAAAACAAGAGACTCAATTACACTGAAGAGAAGTGAAGAGAATTTAAGTAGGGAATTTCAAGGAAGATGAAGAAAGAAAGAGAGAGGTCGACTCAGCTGAAGAGGAGGGTCGAGTTATTGGAGGAGGGCCAAAATATACATAGGCTGAATTTCTCAAGTGCGCAAGGGTCGTACCAAGGAAAAGAGGGGCCAAATTGCTGCTAAGGGGGGCTAAATTGTTCAAAGGTCGAGTTTCTTCATTAATGTCAATTTCCTTGAGGATGATTTGCAAAGTGAGGCCAAGTTCCAGGTTTCCAACAGTTGTATTTTCCTATGTATTCTTTGTGGATGTAGCCCCAAATTTTCTTGAGAAATTTAATATGAAGTAATAAATGTGTTGGGCACAAATTTGTTGTTTAGTGTGATTAATTTCCCTATTTTACTTCCATTGCATTTTATTTTTTGAGTTAATATACCAATGTGTTTATTTTATCATCAATTTCAGAAATATTTGAGATGAATATTTTCTGGGCTTTTTAAAAATTGTTGACGTAAAACAAATCTAGTATAAAATAATTAACATGGTATTACAACAATAGAAACTCTATGGCGAAGATCATATATCACAAAGGTTTTACAATAGCAAATTATTTTTGGCCACTGAATTTTATTTTGTAAAAAGGGTTTTGTAGCTGAAATCGATCTTGTAAAATGGCATCATCAACTTTGGGGTATGACAACAGGTTGGAGAGGGCTGTAAACTTCAGTCCATGGAAGGAGCGGATCACCACAATTTTAATGGCAAATATTTGTGAAAAATTGGAAGCCAAGAGATTCAAGTTCCTCGAGATGTTACCCAAGCAACATAAGATAAGTGATATAAAAGCCAAGGGCGTCATTTGGGATGGTGTGAAAATATAAACCCTCACATAACAAAGAAGGATACAGCCTATAAATTGTGGATGGCCTTAACAAAGTTGTATCGAAGTGACAACCAGAACAGAATGATGGTACTAAGAGAGAAGATGAATAGTTTTGAGACTGTGGCCTCATACTTCACAAGGATTTAGCATGTTTCTGATGGACTTTCAACTATTGGGGAAGAGGTGGGTGAGATGGATGTTGAAAAAGTAGCATAGAAAGGGTGTGCCAACCAGTGGGCTACATTTGTGACAAGTATCCTAGCCAAATATAAGCTCCCTTATTTGGCCAAATTGTGGGACGATTTCACCCAAAAGGAGATTTGGGATAACAGGTGGACAATGCAAAGGTGGAGATGAGGAGAACCTTGCTCTTTCTAGGAAAGCAAAGAAGAGCAAGGGTAAATCCAAGCATCACAAGAGTGTAGGAGCACCTTCACTAGGAAAAAAGAAATGAGCAAAGTCAAGCGTTTTGCATGTCATTAGTTCGATCATTATGTCAGATAGTGCCCAAACAAAAAGCAAAGAAAGGCGAAGACAACAACAACTACATTTGCACAGATAGATGAGTTGGCAGAAAAAACCAAGAAGGAATCTGCTCTAGTATCTTGTTTTTCTGGCACCACTACAAGAGGGGTATGGTTTATGGACAATGGAACATCTCATTACATGACTGGATCTCATGATATCTTCACCAGTATGGACAAGCAACACAAAGATCTAAATGTGGAGCTTGGTGACAACACCAAGTATGTAACGGTGGACATTGGCAGTGTTAAATTTCCTTGAAACTCTGCAACTACTTAGATGAATCACTAAAAACTAGGCAACTGAAAACTGAAACCAAATTTACTTTCACCAAGATACATAGTTTCTTAACAATTTATAAACAGCGGAATTAAGACACCAAAGATAAAAAGACACATCACACAAACTGACTCGCTTGTTTACTTAGGAAAATCTACTTCCTTGGTTATGGTATTTTAAAGATTTTTCTTGAGCAATTGGATCTATTACAAGGCAATTTGTCTATCTGAGAAAGTGTTATGCTTCTTCTCACTAATCTCAGCTAATACAACTGACCTTGGCCTGCCTTGATCACTGCTTGATCTCGACCTTTTCGATCACAATCGTCCCCCTGTTGAATACTCTACTTTCCCTTGCGCAAGTCCCCTATTTCCTAGTGCAAGTCCTCCTATTTCCTTATGCACTTGTGCCTCTTATTTCTTAGGACACAAGCTCCTCAAAATTGCGCACAATCTCCTAAATACTTGTGCACTTATGATCTCCTATTTCTTAGGACATAAGCTCTCTGTGCTCTCCACAATCAAAGATGATCTCACAAACTCGTGAATTGTCTTGTCTCGCAAACCTTGTGAACAAAACATGATTTTTTGTGCCTTTGTCCTCCTCGTTATAGACCCAATTCGAGCATGCAAGGGGCCTAGCTCAATTTAAAAGCTCAAGTTCTAATAGCAAGTTAACTGAGAGTGATACTCTTTTTCTCTCCAACCAACACTTGGAGTATTAACTCTCTCTTCCTTCAATCAACACTGAAGACTAACTCGTTCTAACTGAACTTGTAACTTCCACCTCATTCTCTAGTCAAACTGATGAAGACTCCACTTAACTGAAGCTCCAACTCTATGCATGCAAACTTGATGATTTTCACGTAAACTGGAAATAGACTCATCCTAACTGAAGTCTAACTCATGAGCTCGCACTCATACTGAGAGAAGGACAAACTGAGGTCTTCACTAAGGCACAAGCCAAAAGACCTTTACTTGCTACATATTCAATAGGCAACATACAGTCCTAGCTAGACTTAAGGAATCTTAGGGGGGTGAAGGAGGTAATGTATGTACCTCCATTGGAAAAGAATTTACTCTCAGTTTTGGCCATGGAATGCAGGGGACTTGAAGTCAAGCCAAAAGGTGTTGATCCTAGTGTGAGGCAAGTTATAGGCATCAAGGAGAATATCTTGTATCTTTTGAGAGGACAGTGAGTTAAAGCCTTATTACATAGCAGTGACAATAAGAGTGGGATTTGGCACTGGAGGATGGGACATCTACACTATAGGTATCTACCATTAAAACAGGAGATGGTCACTATTTTTTCAAAGTTTAGTATAGAGCATGATGGTGTGTGTAAGAGATGTCCACTTGGAAAGCAAGTGAAGGAAGCATTTCATAGCAGCGAGACCAGGTCAAGTGTGGTGGATTTGGTGGATTTTGACATTTATGGTCCTAAGTGGAGTTTATCTCAAGGAGCAAATATTTTGTGACATTCAAAGATGACTATTCTAGGAGGACATGAATTTACTTCCTGAAGACCAAGGATGAGGTCCTTAATCGATTTCAAGAGTTCAAAGCTCTTGTAGAGAACCAAACTAGGAAGAAGATCAAGGTACTGAGATCAGACAATGCGAGCGAATATACCACCAAGGAGTTTAAGGATTCCTGTAGGAATCAAGAAAGAGCTAACAATGCCTTACAATCTATAGCAGAATGGAGTGGCAAAGAGGAAGAACATGAGTATAGTCGGAGCAGCCAAAGCCATGATCCATGGAGTATAGTCGGAGCAGCCAAAGCCATGATCCATGATCAGGAATTGCCTATATTCTAGTGGGTGTTAGCATGTAATTTGGTTCTATACTCGCAAAACAAGAGTCCTCACAAGGCAGTGGAGGACATGACTCATGAGGAGTCTTTTACAGGAGTCAAATCAGAGGTGAGTCATTTGTGCATCTTCGGTAGTCCATTTTATGTCCACATTCCCTCAAAGAAGAGGACTAAACTGAAGCCCTCATCAGAGAGGGGCATTTTTGTTGCATACAGTGAGACTTCAAAGGCCTACAGGGTCTACATTTCGAGACATAGGAATATAGTGTTGAGGAGAGATGTTAGATTTGAGGAAGGTAGGACCTTTAGGAGGTCACATGGGACAAATTCAGCAATGGGAAAGGATCATGAGTGAGAGGCTCAAAAGGCTATGGAGGGACTAACAGCAAGGACACAACCTTCAGATCAAGAGGAGCGAGAGATTCCTTCGAAATCTATCAAGAGGAGGCCGAGATGGGTTGAGCAAACATTGAGGGATGCTGAGGAGAATGTGGAGGCTCGTAGTAGCACTTTCAGGGAGAGTAGACCACCTACCATATTTTGCAATTATTTAGCCTTAAAGAGCAACATTAATGAGTCTGAGCCTTCTACCTTTAAGGAGGCAACAAACCAACAAGTTAGGAGGGATGTCTTGGTGGAAGAGTACAATTCCATCATGAGGAATGATGTGTAGAGATAGTTTCGAGGCCTGAGGCGAAGTCAGTGATCACTTCTCAATGGATCCTCAAGTCCAAGCATGCAACAAATGGCAGTGTTGAGAAGTACAAAGTGAGGTTCTTAGCAAGAGGGTTCTGCCTAAACGACGGAGTAAACTGAGACATTTGCTCCAGTCGCCAGATATGCATTTATCAAGGTAGTCATTTCTATTGCTTTAGAGATGGAGTGGAGGATACAACAGATGGATGTGAAGATTCTCTTCCTCAATGGGGTGATTGAGGAAGAGGTGCATAATGAGCAACCTCAAGGTTTTGAGGAAAGTGGGAGGGAATCCCATGTTATGCAAATTGAAGAAGGCCTTATACAGACTTAAGCAGGCACCTCGTGCATGGCACTTTAGGATTGATGAGTACCTACTTGAATTAGGCTTCACCAAGGGTGAGCCAGACTCCAACTTGTATTATGGACTTGTTAATGGTGAGCCACTTATCTTGGTACTATATGTTGACAATCTCTTCCTGACAAGATCAAAGAGGATCACAGGGATGTGCAAGGAGGACCTTGAATCATAGTTCAAAATGAAGGACATTGGTTTGAAACATCACTTCTTGGGATTAGAGGTGTGGCAGCAACTAGGAGAGATCTTCCTAGGGTAGGGAAATATGCAATTGAGATTCCGAGGAGATTCAGAATGGAGGATTACAAGTCGATGTTTACATCTACAATCACCAACTTGAGGAAGCTAAATGCTTTAGACGATGAGTTAGTGGATCCAACATTGTACACGCAGATGATCGGGTCCTTGATGTATCCGGTCAACAATAGGCTAGATATGTGTTTTACTATGAACACACTCAGTCAGTTCATGGTGGAGCTGAGGAGGGTTCATTGGGTGGCAGCGAAGCAAGTGCTCAAGTATCTTCGTGGTACTAGTAAATAATGGACTATGGTATGTCAAATTTGTTGGAGTGGAGTTGCAGGGCTACACAGATTCAGACTAGGCAGGGACTGCAATGGATAGGAAGAGTACTTAAAGTTGTTGTTTCAGTTTCAAATCAGTTATGATCTCATGGTATAGCAAGAAGCAACACTCAGTGGCACTTGGCTCAGCAAAGGCCGAGTACATGGCAACGAGTCTGGCAAGGTGTGAGGCCATATGGCTTCACAAAATGCTCACAGGATTATTTCGTCTTGAGATGGGACTCACTGTGATTGACTGTGACCACCAAAGTTGCATTAAGCTCTCTGAGAATCAAGTGTTTCATTATAGGTCCAAGCATACAGAGATCATATACCACTTCATCAAAGGCAAGGTCCAAAGAGGTGTTGTGAGATTGCAATACATCTCCACAAGGAACAAGTAGTAGATATTCTCATAAACCTCTAGTAAATGGGAAGTTTATGTTTTACATAGACAAGCTAAGGGTGGTAGAGAATCACTTCCTTGATAGGAGGCAGTGTTGATCCTGTAGCCTCGGAAGGTCTTCTACATTGGCTTGGTGTCTTAGCATGTATAGGATATTTGATTGTCACTTCAGGTGCTTACTTGGTGGAGTAAGTGATTTTATGATTTCTTTCTAAGATTAACATACGATACGTACAATAATTAATTTAATTAATTATTGTGGACTAGTACGCAAAAATTTTAAAGATAAATAATAAAACTATTTAAGTTACTTAAATATAATCATAGCTGTTGATCTCAAGTGAGGCTTAGGATTTAATCCTAGACATTAATCAGTTAGGAGATTAGGGTTAGGGATTTTGGCGTAATGAAATTATAAAATAAGCCTAAGCGAGAGGTAAAGGCACACAATTGTTGATGAAGCAATTCTCTCAAGAGCAAGAGGCTCAATTAGATTAAAGAAAAAGGATAATTGCAGCAAGGAATTTTGGAAGAAAATTTCAGGGAAGCCTAAGTGAGAAAGAGGAAGGCCAAGTCAGCTAAAGAGCAGGGCCAAGTTATTGGAGGGCTGAAATATCCAGAGACCAAATTTCTTAAGTGTGCAAGGGCCATAACAAGGAAAAAAGAAGGGTCGAATTGCTAGTGAGACAGGCTAAATTTTCCATAGATTGAGTTTCTTCAGTACTGTCAATTTCCTTGAGGCCGATTTTCCCAGGGGGTCGAGCTCCAGGTTCCTAACAGTTGTATTTTTCTCTGTATTCTCTGTGGATCTAGGCCCAAATTGTCCTGAGAAATTTAATATGAAAGAAGATTGTGTTGGGCACAAAGTTGCTGGTATAGTGTGATTGATTTTCCTGTTTTACTTCCGCTGCATTTTATTTTCTAAGTTAATATACCAGTGTGTTTATTTTATCAGCAAGTTCAGAAATATTTGGGATAAATAGTTTCTGGCTTTTTAATGGATTGTTGAAGTAAAGTGAATCAGATCTGGTATATAAGAATTAACACCAGTGGCTTAGAAGTAGAGCAGAAATCAAAAGGTTTCATTAGAGCCAGCTTGAGGAAAAGTCACTCATTTTATTAAAAGGATTATAGGAACACAACAGACATCTACACTGCCAATAGGTAGCAGACTAGCATTCCAAGCTAGTCTACAGCCTAAGCTTTTTTCTTATAATATACATGTGAACAGTCTGGGAACAAGGTCAAGTCATGTTGATGTAACCATATCTGCTCCCTAAAAAATAATCGCCAAGTCCCAAAAAATTAATGGGATCTCACAAGAATAACACACAAACTGGGAGGCATTTACACAAAGTTTGTTTCCCAGATAGACAAAAGTGCATTTTGAAGACTAAATAGTAAAAAATAACGACATAATCCAATGCAATAACACATTTAAAGAAGACTCAGACAAAACGGCACATACAAATAGCCAAAAATCAAAAGTTAAATACCAGCTGTTGCAATATTGTGAACCAACTTGCATCTGTTGTTTAACACACTCACTAGGAGTATAAATAAATGATGTAGCAATACTTGCACAACCACCTGCAACGCAATGTGCAAAAGCATGGTACTCCTGTATGAGAAAGGCTAGTAAGATCATGGGAAGAAAATAATTCCTACACTAGTATCATTGAAATCAAAAATAAATTGCTGGGAACATGGAACCAACGTGCAACAAAATATTATCTCTCATTTAGAACAATAATTGTAAGAATTCTTTCAGAAGACCCACATTAACAGGAGCAAGCTCATATACAACTTGACATTTCTCTCGTTCTTGTTTAGAAATATAGTCATTTGTCATCCAAAAACAAATTGACTATTTGAAGATAATGGCAGGGACTGCATCTTGATGAGTAAACATCCATACTCCAAGCGAAAACATGTCACTCTACTTGGATAAGTAATAAAACAGTTTCTAATATAAAACACAGAAAAGTTTTGCAAGAGGAAGCCTTTACCTTTGCCAAGTGGGGTAGCAAGGCAGCCTTCACAGACTCATACGTAAATGTATAAATTCCTGATATAGGTGCAGATGATGCAAGGTTACTTCCTATACCTCTGTACAAGCCTGCTATACCTAAAATCCAAACAACCACTGCATTTCAAATAATACATTCAAAGGAAAATTTTGAAGTGAAAAACAAGCACTTCACAACAGACCAGTCCTGGTAATCAATCAAATGAAGAAGTTTTAGAGACAGCAGTTTTCAATATGAAAGGAGCATACCTCTCTCTGACATAATAGACCCCAAATTATGAAAGAGCAACCGATGACCAACAGTACGAGATTGAATTATGGTCTTCACAGTATCTATTGGATGCAACCAAAGACTTACAAACATTCCAGCCAATGCACCTGCCAGAGCATTATTTCCCATTTTTGGAAATGGACTCATGGAGCTTGTCTGTTGTAAACGAGTGTCTATTCTGAAAGACTCCTCACTGCCAAGAGGGCCTGCCACCTGCTTCATGGATCTATCATCAGATTTACATTTGCCAGACTCTTTTCCCAGAGTAGAAGAAACAGGTAGTACAGACTCCTGCAATGATCTATTCGAATTTAAGATGTACTTCATAGACTGATGAAACCTGGCTGGGGTTAACAGAGTTGACTGCCGGAGAACAGCAGCAGTTCCCCTTTTGTCTGTGTTTCTAGGTAGGTTATTCATTGAATCTGCAAAATCTCTGCAGTCTTTGTCTGTTCCTAAGTTGAGAAGTTTGGAAATTTTATCTGGTGTCAACTCTACTATTGAATCGCCCTTCATGAGTATATTTGGTATGTTGTTTATCGTTCTTTGCTGATAGTTTTCTGATATGATATCCAAAGCCACTGCATTACCATGGAATCCAGAGCTTATCCCTTGAAAATCTCCTATGCTTCTACTTATTCGATAAATCTGACCAGCCAACAGCTTTCCAAACCTGTGCAGCTTTTCTATGCACTTGTGTGGACTTTTCAAATCAGAATGTAATGCTCTATCAAGACCCCCAGGCCATTTTATTCTTTCCCCACAGCCATATCCTTTGCCAGCTTGGAGACGCAAACAAGACTTATTATTTGAAATGCCACTCCAAAATAAACTTTTGACATTATCTGTAGAATAAGGATCAAATAAAAGACGTGCAATGGATTTAGGAACTTGAAATTCAGAAGAACTATATGTAAAACTACTAGCTGCCTTCAAATCCACATTACAGCATCCATTACTGACCGAGAATTGGGTCGCATTGTCTTGTTCTGACACATATAGAAACAATTTATCTTCCCAAAAATCAATGCCACTAGTATTGAATAGAAGGCCATTGAAGTCATCAGTATATCTGTTGTCCTCAGAACCAATATTTGATCCTAAATTTCCTGACAGATAATCTGTGATAGACTTAGATATTGGGCAAAGGAAACTTTTGGAAGCTGAGACAAAATGCCCTCCACTAAACACATTGTTGAACTGACCCACAAGCGAGAGGCATTTGTCATGTAACATATAAGTAGCCTTCTGGATTGAAAAACTGTGCTTCTTTTTAGAGTGCACACGCACAAAAGTTGTCAAATCAGATGGTAGCCAAGGGTATTGTACAAAAGGCTTGCCCCCTGCTGCCATGGTCCAAACTTTCTGGTGAGGTTAGTCCTCGCAGGACCCATGAAGAAGATGGATAATAGCAAATTGCTGCATTTATCAGACATGAAGACAAAAGCTTGTTCAAGAAAATTTCCAGGATTTAGAAGTTGTGAGCTTCCAGGAAAAATTGTCCACTGCAGCGATGAGAAGGATCACATTTACCAATCTTCAAAATTATGCTGCATTTATCAGAAAAACAAATATTCTGGAAATTATAAACAGAGCTCTAACAGAAAATTGTCCACCACCGCAATGAAATTAATCACTTTGACCAGTCTTTTACCATGACTAAAATGGGCAAGCCACTGGGGAAAGATGCTGAGAAAGAATTCAGAAATATAAAATCAGACAATTTGTTTGATTTCAGCAAATGACAAAGTAGACACACCAAGCAGAAATTGAATTCTCAGAAGCCCAAAGAAGTACAATGAAAATAGAGCATGCATTGCGTATTAAAAGATGCTAAATGATAATGACCTCCTTTCAGTAGGATGCTTCAAGACATAACAAACATTATCTTTTATCATCATATACAACTATCATGACCATTTATTACAAACAGAAAACGTGTTATATATCAGGATTCTTAGGCTTGTTTGTTTTCCATCTTTT
>APFE030672055.1:1657-13030 GCA_000404065.3 Pinus taeda
ATAATTAATGCATGAATCAGTTAGCTAAGTAATAGAGGCAAGTTGTTGAGCTGGCCTATTATCTAGTGCTTAGTTTGGAATTAGTTCAAACTGCCCCTAGAAGGATGAGCTCGACCCCTAGAGGCAAGGGAAGAGGTTGGCTTGCCTATATGATGTATTTTCTCAATCATTTTCAAGGGTTGGAAGGTTGGACTCTTGTGGGAGAAAGCTTTATTACATATTGTACATCTATCTCTGCAATTTAGAAAAAAGGAAGGCCAGGGTTTTGCAGACATCCTTGTGGATTCTTGTGGATTGTTGTGCTGATGGTGTGTTCTCTACATGTTCTTGTAAGTTTGTTTATGTATTCCACATCTCTCTTTGCTTCTATTTGGACAGATGAAGTGGTAAAGTTTGAATACATGCTTTGACATGCTCAGCTTTTTAGTTTGTTCAAAATTTATGTTTTCTGCTATCTAGAGAGGATTCAAATGGTTGTTTGCCCTCTTTAGCTCCTTCTCTGTCATCCCTGATCATCCATCTTAGATTAAGGCATCAGTGCTCACTCCTACCTTGCCCCAAAGATCCCCCTGCAAAAACTGTGCTCAATCCCCGCACCCTGAATTGCACTCCCTCCAATTGCCACCAAAAAACCAAAAATCTTTAAATCAACCCCCCTTATCAATTTACTAGCCTAAAATCTTTATTCCTAATTGGTCAGCTTATCATATTGAAAGATCTACCGAATCTTACCCGAGAGAGCTTTCTCATACCTCGTAGGGCTAGCTACGAGGTGAAATGGTTTGATGTAGCCTTGAGAGTTTGTCTATCTCAACCTAGGTGAATTCCAAGCGCTAACATGAACTACAAGGGTCAGTGGTCTATGTGGATGATCGTTTCCTTCCCCAAAATGTAATGCTTCCATTGTCAACAGGCCTGCACAATAGAATACATATCTTTGTCATAAGTGGGATACTTCCAGACTATGTCTAAAAGTGTCTCACTGTGATATGCCATTGGATTCCTGTGTTGAGTAAGGACTGCCCCAATAGCATAGTCATAGGAATCTGTCTCGACCTCAAATGGTTGTTGCAAGTCTAGTAATGCGAGCACCGGTGCCAATCAGAGGTGACATTTCAACTTTTTGAATGACTTCTATTGAGATTCAAGCCAAGATAATTTTTCTTTCACTCCTCCCTTGGTGACTTGACTCAAGGGCCAAGTGATATGAGAAAATCCCAATACGAACCTACAGTAGAAGTTGACAAGTCCTCGAATGTTGCGAATCTCTATTAGAGTGGTTGGAGATGGCCAATCCCGAATGACTTGGATCTTGGCTGGATCCACATGCACCCCCTTTTCATCAATAATATATCCCAAATACTAAACGTGGGTCATGCCAAACGTGCATTTCTCCAAATTGGCACATAACTTGTGTTGCTGCAGTGTTTGGAGAACCCGTCAGATGTGGTGGAGGTACTCTTCCCAACTCTGGCTGAAGATCAGGATGTCATCCAAGTATAGCACTACAAATGAGTTTGTCAATAGACACAAGATGTCATCCATTAGCCTCATGAAGGTTGCAGGAGCATCCATCAATCCAAAAGGCGTAACCAACCATTCAAAAAGGCCCTCCTTGGCTTTGAAGGTGGTCTTCCACACATCAAAGGGTTCAATTGGTACCTGGTGATATCCTAATTTCAGATTGATTTTGATGAAATATTTTGCCCCCTTCAGTTGGTCCAGGAGGTCATCAATCCATGGGTTCGGGTACCTATTATGGATAGTGACCTTGTTCAGTGCCCGATAGTCAATACAAAGTCTCCAAGTCCCATCCTTCTTCTGTATAAAACGATTGGGCTCCCACAGGGTGATGAACTCGGATGGATGTGACCTTTTTGCAGAAGCTCCTGAATCTACTTCTTGATTTCATTGTTCTCCATAATGGAGCATGAATACATTGGTCCATTGGGCAGCGGGACACCTGGGGTCATATCAATGGAGTGCTTGACCTAACAATGTAGAGGAACACCTACGGGGGAGGTGAAAATGTCCTCGTACTCCTTCATGACCTTGTCCATATGTATTTTCCATGCGGAGGGGCCTTGTCTGGAGGTCGTGGCCACCGTCTTCTTCTTTCCTTGGGGGTGTATCATCAGGAAAACAAATTTCCTAGTTTTAGAAATGAGCTTACTACATTGTTTTGCAGTAACCAAAGAGATGGTGATAGGCGATGCTACCTCTGCTATCTTGTACAACTTATTTCCCAAAGTAACAATAACAACACAGGGCCTTGATTCATACATAGCATGTCACTTCCACAAGTATGATTGTCCTAATAATACATCACAAACTTAAAGGGGAGCAATGTCACACAATACCTCATCTGTGAAGGGCTTGATGTTGTATGAAAGTCAACACTGCTGGCTCATGTGAAGATCCCATCCTTGGTGAAGCCACCCGATGGTGTACAATTATGGATGTGATGTGGTCAGTAAGCTCGGCCGCTTCACAACCTCTGCCAAAATGAGGTTCTTTTGGCTCCCACTGTCAACAATGAACTATAGCAGGGAGCCCTTTACCCACACCTGGGAGTGGAAGAGATGCTCCTCCTCCTTTGGACCTTCAAGTTCCTCCTTCTAGATCTTCATGGTGGCAATGGCAGCATTGGGCTCTGCATCGATAATCTGCTTCCCTTTGTCATTCCCCTTGTCAGGTTCTGACTTAGAGTCGAAACATGCATCTGATTATGAAACCTTTAGCTCGACCACCAGTGACTGCTTGGCCTGAAACTCACTTGTGTTGTGAGTGGAGCTCTTATGGAACTCACACCACCTTCTTGTGTCCTTTTTCAGCTTCGTGGCATTGTTATTTTCTTGCAGCTTTGGCGATGCCAAGACACGCCTTGGCTTTGTCCTTTGTTCTGCAGTTTGGGGGCACCTTTCCCTTGCTTCATATTTGTAGATCTAAAGTCTCACTTCTTCTGTTTAAAATTTTGCTCGACCTTGACAGCATATCAGTATGTCGTGACGAGCGAGGAGATGCTCAGGAATTCTAGTTCTTCCTGGATGTACTTGTGCAGATAGCTACGATATTTGAGTACCAAATGTTGCTTTGTATCCTTGATACCAAACTTTTTGTGAAGGGTATGGAAAATATTGGTAAACTCTGGTACGTCTTGGTCCCTTCCCTGTCGTAACATGGTCCACTTTATGTATTGATCCTCATAGCTTCCAATGGGGTAGTACTACTCCTTGATGGCATCCTGAAATGAATTGCATGTGGGTGTGGCTGAAAATAGTGAGCATGTACTTTCATCCTTCTACTCACAGTAGGTTTCTCACTAATCCTTGATGTGGGGGGCTGCTTTGAGAAGAGCGAAAATAATATTTTCATGCCTGGAAAAATCATGAATAGGAAAACAACCCTCTAGCAAATTTAACCATTTATCGATAGCATTTGCATCTATCTGACCCTTGAATATATGGATTTCAAAATTAACTTTTACCTTAAATGGTGTGGCATTTCCAGAGTAGCTATTGGAAGCCGATACGTCACCCCTGGGTAGCTACTGAAGGATCTAGGCAAAGCTGTCCATCATCGCATTCCTTTGTCACTCAAGGGCTTCTTAGAGTAAGCTTTTGATAGGATCTCCTACCCCCTCATCTTTCTTTTCATCCACCATGGGAGGTCGTCAGGATTTGTGAGGCTGGTCTTGTAAATATTTGACCAGTTGAAGCCCTAACTTCTTATATCCCGACCTCGTTGGGGACATGCAAAGGAAAACAGATAAGAAAAGCAGACCACTCTGATACCACTGATCTGGATTTAAACCGGAATGCAACAAATTACAGAGATAATCATAAACACAAAGATGCAGCAGAAATAATACTTCATTTCATTAATGTAAAATACTGAAATATGCTTACAAATAGGAATGGAAATAAACGAGCTAGGGCAATTGTAGCTTATCTCTGAGAAGATATGTGGCAGCTACATGCCTTTGAACTATCTTACAATGAGGCTCAAGGGCCTTCTCATTATTGAACAATAAGAAAAAACCCTAAACAACCAAAACCCTAACCCGATGAGATGTAAAACCAAGAGTTTTATGGGTCCTGTTCGGGTGACTTGGACAACCAAATCCTAGAGTTGCGACATGGTCATATTATCTTCGTTTGATACACATGATAGCCCATTCGAAATAACTCTCCAAGGAATACGACAAAAAAAACAATTTTAGATAAAAAATCACTGGCGGTAGATTTCCAAAAAAATGTCGTTTAGGGCCTCAAAACGGCTCCGGAAGTTTAGGACCCAAAAAATGGCTAAAAATAGTAAACTATGCCTACAATTAAGGAAACTGAAAAACTAAAAGAAGCAATGATGGGGGTCCAAGTGGAATTGGTGGGTGGCCACCAATATCCACCTAGATCACGGTATAAGGTAGCATCAACTTCATGGGAAGTATAAGTTATCGAAATTTTGGCTCTAAATTAAAAGGGGGAAGGGGCTGGCTTACAATCTTCCATGTGAAAATGGCATAGAAGATCACAGGCATACCTGGACTAGGAAATGGAAATACCTTCCTTGGATTGCAAGACTTGAAGACCAAGAAAATAATGCAAGTGTCCTAAGTTTGTCATTTCAAACTTCTTTTTAAGGTTGGAATTCACATGGTTTATAAGGTTGGGATCACTACCAGTAAGGATAAGATCATCAACATAAAGAACAAGAATGATAAGAGACTTGCCCACTTTATTGGTGTAGATACTATTTTCAAGTTGACACCTAGAAAATCTAGTTTCTCAAAGAAAGCTACCCATTTTGGCATACCAAGCCCGAGGGGCTTGAAACCATAAAGGGATTTCTTAAGCCAACATACAAGGCTCAAGTCTGTTTGTATAAAGCCAGTAGGTTGTTCCATATAAATTTCTTCATATAATTCCCCATGCAAGAAGACATATTTAACATCCATTTGATGGACTTCCCATTTGAAAGAGGCAGCAAGGGAAAGAACAAGGCGGATAGAGTTCATTTTGGCAACAGGGGAGAAGGTTTCAGTATAGTCAATGCCTTTAACTTGTGAAAAACCCTTAGCAACAAGATGAGCTTTATGTTTATCAAATTTTCCATGTGGTCCATACTTGGTTCTGTAAACCCATTTGCATCTAATAGGTTTTCATCCCTTTGGAAGAGGAACAAGATCCCATGTATCATTTTCCAATAATAGACAATATTTCTCATTCATAGCTGCATCCCAATATGGATGGCTTGAAGCTTCTGCAAAAGTGTCAGGCTCATAACTCGTTGAATCTTGAGCCAATAAAGAAGAGCCTCTATCGAACTAAGAACGTGTACGTCGCTGATCTATAGGATCGTTGGCAAGAGCACCTGCTGCATCCTGAGTAACACAGGCCCATTTTAGAAGCTGAGGAGCTGAAGGAGGATCCTAAGTAGGTGGGGGAGGATTTTCATCCTCGCTGTCATCATATGAAGAAGAAATATTTTCAGAAGTAGAAGGGATAGAGAGAGGTTGCACATCTGCCGAAGTAGGCTCATAGGTTGATATATTTTCAACAAACTTTACATCTCTTCTAATGATAACATTTTTGGACTTAAGTGGAATAAGTCTATATCCTTTGACATCTTCAGAATATCCAACAAAAATACATTTTTCACCCTTAGGTTCTAAAGCTTTACGTTTCTCATCTAGAATATGGGCCCATGCTTCACTTCCAAAAACACAAAAGTGACTTACATCTGGTTTAATTGAGCTCCATTCTTCTTCTAGAGTGATATTCTTTAAAACCTTAGTAGGAGTGTGATTTACTATGTAATTTGCACAGTTAATTACTTTTGCCCAACAATTAAGACTAAGTCCTTTAGATTGAAGCATACAATTAGCCATTTCCTTTAAGGTGTGATTCTTCCTTTCAACTACACCATTTTGTTGTGGAGTATATGGAACAATATGTTGCATTTGAATCCATTCTCAGTGTAAAAGTTGATGAATTTGTTGTTAACATATTCTCCGCCATTATCAGATCTTAGCTTAAGAATTTGATGTCCAAATTGTTTTTCAACAAAGGCCTTAAAGACCAAGAACATGTTAAATACCTCACTATTGAGTTTTAAGAAGTATAACCAAGTGCGTTTGGAGAAATAATCAATGACAGTTAATAAATACTTGTAATCAGATAATGAAATAATTGGAAGTGGACCACATAAATCACTATGCACAAGTTGTAAAGGGGTTCAGGCGTGCCAAGAAGCACATTTTTCAAAACTATCCCGATGATGTTTTTCGAGTACACATCCGAAACAAACACAATGTCTATGAGATACCATTGGAAGACCTGTCACCATATTTTCTTTACATAGATTCTGAAGGGAGCAATAGTTTAAGTGACCAAATCGCTCATGCCAAAGTTTGCTCACTTCATCATTATGAGCAAAAAATACCGAGGGAAGATTTGATGACCCAAATTTGTTAAAATTATACAGCCTTGTAGAATCATCAGCAATGCCAGTAGCTAAAATCTGTCTAGGATCTCTTATGTACTTAATTACAACATCGTGAGGTCAAAATTCAACGCTTTTACCTTCACCTAAATGATTTATTTGATATATAGATAGAAGGTTGCAGGATAAGGTTGGAACACATAATACATCATTAAATTGACCATTTTCTAGATGAACGGTTCTAGTCCCTAAAACACTAAGAGATCTATCATCACCAACATATATATTTTTGGTGTTACAATCATTTAAAGAAGAAAACATGGCTTTGTTTTTGGCCATGTGATAAGAAGCTCCACAATCAATGAGCCACTCATGACAATGAGAAGAAGAAAATACATTTAGTGTATAACCAAACCGAGATGCTTCACAACCACATGTAGAGATTGTTATTCCTAAAGATGAAGTTGAAGTTGAAGAGTGCTCCAAATGGATGTTATGGTTCTTCATTGCTGCTTCCAAGGCTTCCATCTTCTTAAAGCATTTGGATTCTAAGTGGCCATCTCAATTACAGAAGTGGAAATGTCTATCAGTATTCTTCCCTCTAGTTTTATTTGCCTTATCATTTTGTTGAAAATGATTTTTCATTTTGAGATTGAAATTGCTTAGGACCCTTCTTTGGTTTAGGACCATTCTTTTTTAGGATACTGCTTCTTAGGATTCTTTGAATTTGGTTGTTGTTGGGCGGCTAAGGCTTTCTTAGAAGAGTCTCCAAGATTAAGAAGACCAACATGTAAGAGATTTTCCTATCATCTTATTAAGGAATCACAAAACGCATCGAAAGAGGGGGACTTGTAGTCTTGTCCTTGAGAGATAAATGCTTTTCTAGTAGAATGGAAGGTGGAAACCAACATAGAGTAGGTTGGTCCCAACATAGTAAGAATGGAATAGATAAGGCTACCATCTTATTTATTAACCTTAAGACCTTCCAAGAGAAGCCTAAGGGTCTTGAAATTGGAAAAAAAACCTTCAATGGAAGAAAAATTATTCTGGTCATTTTTAATTCCAAAAACTTTAGTGATTTGTTTCATTGCTTCATTAGGGGTATCAATTTCTACGATATCGAATCTAAGGTCTGGATAAATAGACATCCCTATCAACCCACGTACTTGATCTTGCCTATTTTCCCATTTGACTGCCTTACCTTCATCTTGAGGTTTGGTTTCTTGGCCTAAGGCTATTCTTTAAGGACCTTTACTTCTAAGTAAATCCACAATGTAGGACCACCATTGGAAGTAGTTGTTGTTGTCAAGAATAACTTGGCATGGACTTTCCATTTTAGCAGAAACTGAAGTTGTAGATGCTGAAACTAAGTGTTCCAATGGAAAGATCTCAAAAAATTAGGTCGATTAAAAAAAACAGATCTGAAAATGGCTTTTGGATAAAGAAGCTATGGCTTTTTTAAGAAAAGTTGTTGAAGATGCCAACGAAGTGCGAGAATGTGCAGAAATGAATGATAATGTTATATTAAAAAAAATTCCTCCCCCCTTTCCAAACTTAATCTAATTAGCTCACTTTAAAAAAATACTTTATGTGACTCACTTTTATAAATAAGTGCAAGTCACTTTTACAATGGTACTTTATGAGCTACCCACTAAATTGTAACTTTAATAAAAGATAAAGAGACTTTAGAATTATAAGTGACTCATTTTTTATAATGGGTGAGAACACTTTTACATAAAGTAACTTTAAAACATAAGTTATATGTGCTTTTTGAAAAAGTAACTCAACAAAAAGAAATGTTGGCATTATGATTCTGGTATGGCTCTATGATATAGGTGTTGTACTTGATGGCAACTCACTCAAGTGGAAATGGTCTATTTAGGCTCTCAAAATGATGGAAATTAAGAGGCTCGCAGGTGAATGGTTCAAAAGGTGCGGACCCACAGGTTCACCGTGCAGGAGGTGCAATCATACCCACAGGTTACTCGTTCAGTAGGTGCGGAACCCCAGTTCACTCACTTCAAGGAAGTGAAGTGCGCTCACGTGGGGTTTCTTATGTTTGGCCCGTGGTATTTAGCCCGCCTTTTCTGATGCTATGGTTTTGGCCCGTGGTATAGGATCTATTTTAGCCCTGGTTTGGATCCCTTGTATTGGTTATTGATGGTTTTGTCCCATGGTGTGAATAAGGGCTTGACTATAAATAAGGAAGGAGATCACTTGGCTAAGGTACCTTTCAATTGAATATCTTAAGATCTGAAATATTGGGTTGTCAATGTTAAATGCTTGATCTAAATCAAAGTAAATTTGAAGGTGAATCTATGAAGTCGTGATCTCTCGGGTGCATGATCAGATCTGTGCATCTAACTGTCAGTGGCACACTGGAGGGCTGTTAGTTCGGTCCCAATCAAAGGTCCGCAGGAAATTCACAGTGCAGATGCGGAGGCTCGCAGTTCGGTGAAAGGTGCAGTGCGGTGGTACGCGGTCTGATGAAAGGAACAGTGCGGGGGCTCGCAGCGCGATCGAAGGCACAGTGCGGCGATACAGTAGACGTACGCGGCGTAACAGAGGGTACAGTGCAGAGGGTCGTGACTAAGCAGAAGAAGCAGTGTGGAGCAAGGTCAGAGGTACGCGGCGCGATAGAAGCAGAAGGTGCACTGGCACAGTAGAAGTACGCAGCACGACAGGAGGCGAAGTGCGGAGATACACGGGGTAGCAGAATGCGCTTTGCGTGGATACGCAGGATAACATAAGGTTGGGTGCGGAGTCACGCAGTCTAGATAAGGGAAAACTGCGGATCTGTCTTAAAAACAGTTGTTGATTATCTTTTATTTATTGTTGCAGAGTTATGGGTTTATATTTCTGGTACTATCTTTCTGTTTACAGCATTCTGAGAAGTTGGGTGACTCTTGATTGATTGTATAAGGAGTTTGGATGATTGGCATGTACTTGATGATTATTTGATCTTCTTGGATCCAGTTTGAACTGGGTCCCACTATTAAAAATGGTCCTGTGAGTTTATTCCTCCACTTTTTCTACTTTTGAAGCATTGATATGGATGACAAACAATATAATGATCCAATCCATATCACATGTATTTTAGTAATTGATTAAAGGGCAACATGTTATCCTCTAATGTTTGGAGAAGCAATTCACAAAATTGACCCTCCAATGCAATCTTTTTAATCTCTCTCAATAGGACTAATCCTAACTCTAGAATTTGGTAGAAAAACAGTTTCTACTCCGTGTTATGATTTCATAAAACTTAGAACTTGTTGATAGTTTTATGGAGTGAGTTTTGTGCATTAATTTGAAACGTCGAATGTTTCAAGTGGACACCCCACCCATTCATCTAGATTTCTCTGTCCTTGATGATTAGTGGAGTGCCTACTCGAAATATTGGACATTTCAAACTATTGCACACAATTGACTCTAGAAAACTATCAACAATATGGTTGATTATGGAAATATACTCTCAAGAAACTTACAACTTGTCCATTTGTTGCTTGATTTTTCCCCATGAGTTATGACTTCAACTCTAGAGTCATTTATAGACACACAACAAAGTGATCTAGTTTAAAAAATTAAATAAAGTAACAAATTTATGTCTAGTCATCTCTTACATTTATATGTTTGCAATCACAAGGCCAGCACATTGTCCACTAATGTATAAGGCATCAATTATAAATTTATGCAAATTTTGTATTACCTCTTATTGAGAAAGACCCTAATTCCACAAATCATTATAGAAATCATATACTAATCAATGAAATTGATGAGTGAAAGGCACCACTAATACTACTCCATTGTCATAAGCCAGAAGAAGCTAGCTAACAGTGATTGATCTAAGGCTTGATTTTCTTTATCAAAATTTTCAACTTGTAAAGCCAATTGAAAACATAAACTAAAGTAATCTAAGGTGAAGGGATCTTACAAAAATAGGGAATTGCATATGGTTAGCTGCTACACATCTATTTTTGAAATCTTAAGGACACCCATGTCTAACACAACCATTTGTAAAGTTGACCCCTAAAAGCAAATTTTGTAATGCCTCTCATTTGGCATAGACCTAACTCCAAAAATCGTTAGAAGAAAGATGTTTTGTGGTGAAATGCATGGGGAGAAGGGAACTCGAGCGCTACTCGATTGTCATGTGTTTTCTTTTACTTACAACTCGTAATTCAAAGTTATTTAAAAGTACATCTTAGAAGTAACAGGAAAATAAAACGGAAAAAAACAATTACATTATGTTAACCCTACACATATATTGTTTTGGGAATCCCAAAGAAAGCACATTATGCACCCATGGTTTGCATAGTTGACCCGTGAAGACAACAAATTTATCAATGAGAGAACCTTGGCTTTCAACATCATTAGAGAAAACACTCGTTGGGCAATGAATATACTAAGAGAAGGGCAACCCTAACACTACGTTATTGTCACCATTTCAACATACTAAGAGAAGGGAGCCCGCAACACTACGTTGTTGTCACAATTTGAACCAAACAAAACGTTCATCCTTCTAATGCATAGGTTATTTGTTATCACGAATTGAATTCAAAGCCTTATGCACAGACATGCTAGAGTCGTTGCAAGGGGATAATATTCATATTTATGTTCTCTCAATTCGTGCATGTGTATTTTGGCGATCTAGAGGTCAACACACTATCCAATATAATGTCTACGACAATAATATGCGAAGTTAATCTATCTACATTACACATACGTATACATCATTTTATCGTCATGGAAATTGTGGTTGGCGACGATCCAAGTTCAGTTCTGGTTATAATGATTATTTTAAATGTCATTATAGTTGTCCAAACAAAGGGTTAAAGTTTCGATGTTTTGGATTCGTTTTAAAGTTGAGACTTTACTCTGATTCCGAAGTCATCAGACTATTAGTACGCGGAAACACCCTGCTTTATAACT
>APFE030672056.1:0-44467 GCA_000404065.3 Pinus taeda
TTGATTTAAAAAGCTAAAATTTGATTAAGATGGGAAAAATAAGATTTTAATTCCTTTTAGAAAATTGAACTTATATAGATATTAAAATTTATAATTTGAAAATTAAAATATTACATTCCGCAATTAGATTTGAGTAATAATTATCTTACAAAATGCAAAAATAAAATATTTAAACTAATCTATTAATATCACCTAAAAACTAAAAAAAATTAAAGTTATTAATTCATTCTTATATAACATATTTAGAACTAAAACTAAGAGGCCTAACCACTCGGTAGTCACCAAATTCCATGTGATACTTACTTTTATGATCTAAGGAATCTTCAAATTCTTGAAAAACACTAAACGTTAAGGTCTATGGGCAAAGTTCGTATCAAAATTACTTAGGAATTTTCAGTTATTTTACTAAAAAATCTTAACAACATCTGGGTCTCATTTATCTCAAATTCCTTTCAGTTAAGTAATTTATTTTTCAAAATTTTTTACATATAAGTATCATTATATACCATAATCAGTGGGTAGTCTAAAACTTACAAATTATTGATTATAAAACAAAAAAGTAAACAACCATTACTTTTTTCGCTAAAAACAAATGAATTATAATGTGATTTCCTCATAAAACTCTTCTCAAAATCATTATTAAATAAACTATAATTAAATATTATAATTAGTAAGCTATCAAAAAAATTAACATAATTAATTGTTAAACAAAAATTATAAACAACCATCATTAAATAAACTATCACTAAATACTATAATTAATATCTTTAAATTTTAACTCATAATGAGGAAAAAAATAATTTACCTACCTTATTTACAAACTCTATCCCATCAGTTCCTTACCCTAGGCCAAATAGATGCTATCTCTTTTGCTCGTCACAAAAACGTCCTAGCAAATATAACAAAAATGTCTTGGAATTCCTAACACATTATGATTATAAATACTTGTTACCCTTTGGTATTACAACCTATGAGATGTCAAAAGCCCTTGAGCATGAACACCATCCTCGATATGAATATAATTATGTAAATTAAATATAATTTTAGATTTTTATGGTGCATTTGATTGAATAGTTTATAGTTTTTATATTAAATTAGTTATATAAATTAAATAATTAGTAAATTTATACCTATTGTTGTTATTACATTTACTAATTAAAAAAAAAAAAATTATTTAAAAATTATAATTTTTTTAATCAATAATATAATCATATATAAAATAACGGATCATTTATATTTATATATATTTTAAAAAATATGAAGTAAAATTCTTAATTATGAAGATTTATTTTAATTTTACCATGGTAATTCTCAATATGTATATAGATTTTGTTACAACATCATGACTTTTTAATACTATATGCCCAAAAATCATAACTCACTTTATATGGCATTTGTTGATATGATGTTTTTTAGTTAATTAATTTAATTAAAAGAACATAGAAAAATCTCAATCTTTCATTTCTGTAGGCTAATATGAATATTTCAAAATGTTATCTACTTCATAATTACTCTTAATTAAATTAGAATTCTAAAAACGCCATTCCAAAATAAACATATCCATTGAGATAATTATAATTAATCTATTTTTTAAAACATAAATTGACTCAAATATTCTCATTAACATCATTTTTAAGGTACTTATCAATATTGGTTTTTAACTTAGATTTTTTACACTAGTATAGTATTCTTCACATTTTTAGAGGATAAATAATGTTAATGTGTTTTTTCTTCTTTTTTTGGCTTATGGTCATTTTTTGAAAAGTTAAATTTTTCAAGTAAGTATTTTATTTTAATTAAAACTTCTACATTTAAATATATTTTGTACTTAGCAATATGGAAAAAATAATAGTTTATATAATTTAGAACGAAAATATTTGGAAAAAAATACATTAATTGATAATAATTTTTTATTGAAAAAACATACACACATATTTCTCACAACATAGTTACATTTATTTTTTCCTTCCTTTCTAAAATATAGAATAAGGTTCCTAATGATTGAAATTTACCCCCACTTTACCGTGGAAACTCATTAACATGTAAATATAATTTCGTTACAAAACCATACCTTATTAATACCATATGTCCAAAAAATCATAAGTGAGTGCATATGACACTTGTTGATATGATATTTTTTAAGTTAAACAATTTAATTAAAAGAACAAAAAGAATAATGTGGAGGTTAAATCCGCACCATCTACATTGTAATGAGCACTAATTAAATTAGAATTATAGAAACCCTATTCCAAGATAAACATGTCTTTTGGCATAATTTTACTTAATCTATTTCGTAAAACATAAATTCACATAATTATTACTTTTTAATATTGGTTTTTAACATACTTATCAATATTAGCCTTTAATATAGGTTTTAGTTGATGCTTTTGTATTCCTTTTACAATGTGCTTTCTAGGATTTTGTTTTTGGTATATGTAGGGTAATGTAGCTTACCAACTTTCTGTGTAGTCTACCCCCCACATAATATATTGCTCAATAAGATTCTTGAACTATGAGTCATGATGATTCACCATACTAGGTCAAATTAAATAAATACACCAGCGCATCACTGAAACTAATTTTCATCTTTTAGATATGTGAAAGTGATGATTGGGTCTAACATCTTCTCCATAGTAGATGAAATAAACAAATTACACAACGCGTTTATAGTCAATTGAGCCTTGGCCCAAGTAAAAAAAGAATCCCACAGTCTAATGGCACATGTGTACAACAATTCCCCTAATAAGCTTAAGTGTTTTTTATTATTATAGTAGTATAAACCTATATTAGCTTTTTCTTTTCATTGATAATACAAAAATAGAAAACTTAGTAGGTATAAAGATTCATGGAAAGCCCACTAAGGCACAAGAATATTATATCATAGACATATAACGAATCAAATATACATGGACACCGATTTCGGAGAAAAAACAAAAAATAGGTCACTCGTTTCAAGTTAAATCTTAAAAAACATGTTATAGATCATTAAGTGAGTCCAATACCATAAATCCAAGACAAAGTAGATGGAGGTTTGAATTAAAAAAAAATGGAAATTAAATTCTTCATTATGGTTCAACTTCTTCAACCTTCACTTCAAATCCAAGAATTTACCGAAATAAATTACCTCTATATAGGCTCTCTATGGAATATAGGTTTTTCTCACCTAGAGGCTCTGGAATCGGTAACTTCGGGGTCGTAAGCTCAATCAATCTGGAGCATCTGACTCTCTAAAGACTCAGAGAATCATAAGCATCATGATTTAGCTCTCAGGCATCTGACTCTTTGGGGATTTATGGATTACTCAAGTATGCATATTGTGGATTTCAATAAACAAGGGGCTAGGGATATGTATAACTATGTGAAGGACCAATAGTAGGGGAATGAAGAAGACCTTATGGTAATGCTATGATTCTATCAATGCTATGGATCCCATCATTGGGTAGGTGGTGGCATCTCTCTGTCCAATTTTGAATTTAGACTAAGTTCATTTAAGTTTGAATTGTTTAAACCCTAGAAAATAAATAGGTAGGGCCATTTATAGAGGATGTATGTTTTCCTCTTTCTAAAATAAATGACTAAAACTCTACAAACATTACTCTTTCTTATAAGAAGAGAAGGGCCATTGAGAAAGATACTAACCTTTCTTCCTAGGAATCTTTCTTTCGGAGTTGAAACTGGGGAAATTGGTGGTTGCAAAAGAGTTGGAAACTCCTCATTCACTACTTCAAAACCATTGGAAGATAACAAGAAATATGAGATATATCGAACCAGACCTAAGGAGAGTACTAGATGATTAGAGGGAGTGACATCTGCGAAATGGTTCTAGTCATGTCATCCATTTTTTAAAAGCGTGGCCAAATGCAAGATCATTAAACTATTTTTTGATAATATCCTCAAAGCTGTGTGAAGGTGCATAAGCATATGAAAGAGGTTCATCTTCCACAATTATGGCAAGGTTGTAGCCTTTTGGAGCACACCATTTAGACATAACAAGGGAAAGAAGCAGAAATCCAAAAATAAAATATGTGGGTCGAGCATAAACATTATTAATGGTTTCAAATAACTCATGAAGGAGATAACTAGACCAATTTGGATGATCACCTCAGATGCAAGTTTCTACAAATAAGATGACATCAAACAAACATTATCCTCTGGTATAATGACACATGAGTGTGGTGGCGATAATTGTAGCAGCAGCGTGAACCGACATATTATTGACCATATCAAGAACAATTCCATGACATTTTCTAGTGGTTCCATAATTCTTATACAAATTATTTTCATCTATCTTCTTTCCACGTTTAGCAGTTTTCTGAAAATCCCAACCAATGTCGGCATCATAAGTGGGAAATCCTATGATTCTATAGATATGTACCGCATGAATGGGGTATTCTAAATCCAACCAAAGAGAACCCCAATGAAGTCAAATGATTATTAACTTCGTGCAACAAATTACCTCACCAATGGCGCCAAAAATAGGTAAGTCGTGCATAACAATGAGAGTGGAATGCTTCAAGGGAAAGAAGAGTGGTCTAACTTTCATGGTAGAGTGGGCATTGGAATGGGTATTAGGCTCCATAAAAACATTGGTCCAAAGCACAAGTAACAAGGTGGGATCACAAAGGTCATGATCAACAATATGGGCTTTGTCATACTGCCCCAAGAGGTTGTCCTGGCAGCGAATACGAGAGTAAATAAGGTACAATTTGACAACAATTCTAACTTGATGAAACATGGTTAAAGAATGTTGGGTATACATAAAAGAAATAGGGGGGCGAAAAAGATAAGTGGTGACGTAGCGAGAGCGGAAACTAAGAATGCGAGAAAAGTAAAGATGAAAATGAAGACGAAAGAGTGGGAATATATAGAAAATTTGAGGGGGTGGAGGACTTAGACATTAAGCACGAGAAATATGAATTAAACTTGAATTAATGATAGATGATTTGGACACATACTAAGGAGTGTCATGACATAACATAACATCTAACTATAAAAGGAAATATTATCGGACATTGGGAGACAAATTTGGTAATTAAATCAGACGTGACAACAATGATAGATAAGACAAGAATTAATGACACTTTCAAGCTAATATACGACAAAACTTCCCGACTACGATGGGTTGCAACCGAAAAGACAACAGACTTGCAGAAAAGACTGAAACACAAACTACTAACTTGTTGAAATACTTATTGAGGAAGCTATCCTAACTCCTACATACTACTCTCATGAAGGGAGGACACATTATTTAGAATTTGAAACAAAAAAATAGGGCTTCAGGCGAGTGTCATTCAAGCATCTAGAGAAAAGTGTACCATCTAATTGAGCAAGCAAAACAACCACAAAATATTTGATTTCCACAAAACAAAAAAGGACCAAGCCAATGCATTTGGAGCTTATCATGATTCTTGTGATACTTGTTGTCATAGAGTAATACTTAGCCACCCACAGAAAATGATTTCTTCTTGATTTTTTTATTGTGCGAAGCCTTTTGACACTCGTTCACAACAAATTGATGAAAATAAGCAAGAAATCAGGACTCATCTAGCTATGATAATTCATGCACTCGTTCAAGAATGGACTCATCTTAAGAAATTTCATTTTCATGAGAAACAAAAATATTAGGAATAATAAACTCAACAGGAATAACAAATTCTTTCCCATAAACCAGTTCAAAAAGAATGTACCTTTGAAACCACTTGACTATAGTTCAGTAGGCCCACAAAGTAGCAGGAACTCGCCCATAAGTCCTTTCTCTAAAATTTTATTAAAAGCTTGGATAGTCCCATTGGCTTTCGGATGATAAGGAGTTCCCTTATGGTGTTTCACCACGAAATTCTGTATTAGAGCCTGGACTGTTTCATTTATGAAATGGGAATCTGGATCACTTTTAAGACTTCATGGACAACCAAACATGGTAATAATATTTTAAAGGATAAACAAAGCATCCATATCAGTAGTGCAATCTTTAACTGGAGCAAATTCTACCCAACGAATCAAATAATCCACCATGGTAATTATATGTTGAGCACTCAAATGACGAGCAAGAGGATGAATAGGTCCAATGAAATCAACTACCCATTTCTAAAAAACAACAAGATGTGGTAAATGATATAAAGGTATTTCATCGAAATGCAATGTAGGGCCAACCCATTGAAAGACATCACAAGTCTTTGCGTATTCTTTTGCATCCTTAGAGAGAGTCGGCTACCAAAGGCCAACTTGCAGAACTTTCTGAGTAGTAGCTTTCCCTCTAAGATGAACTCTTGGAACCCAACTGTGATATTTCCATAATACACCTTCGCCTTCATGATCAAGGATACAATGGCATAAAACTTGATCAAAAACCATTTTATATAGTTGTCCTACAATAAGTTGATAGCCTATTGATCTAACCACCAAATGCTTCTTCTGCACCATAGTATAATCAGGAGGACATTGACCTATACCAAGAAAAGGGAAAAATATTCTAAGTAATTAGGGACAACTTCAATACGAAACAAATGAGCATTTGACAACTGATCATCATATGACCCCCCGGACCCTCCTAACTCTAACCTAGAGAAATGGTTCGGCCCCACATTGGATCTTATCCACTTGAAAATCACTTTAAAAGTAAACTCCTGAAATAAAAATAACCATCGACAAATTATTCCTTCAAGCACATGCTTATTAACTAAATATTTCAGCATTGGGTGGTCTGTCACAAAATTGAATGGACCTCTCAGCAAATAATGCTAGAAATTTTGGAGAGAATATACCATAGATAAAGATTCCCATTCTCTAGTAGTATAATTCTTCTCCGCATTCAAATGTTTTCTACTTGCAAAATAGACAAGATGATCCATGTTTCCTTCACCTGGTTGTGTTATTATAGCTCCCAAGGACTTTCCAGGTGCATCAACATGGACATGGAATTGTTTGTTGCAGTCATGGTACGCAAGAATGGTGCATTTGTAAGATTATCCTTCAATGTACCAAATGCAACATCACATTCACTAGACCACATGAAGCATTCAAATTTATTGAGAAGCTTCTCAAGTGGAGCTATAATTGAAGCATAATTTATTATAAACCTTCGATAATAATCAGTATGTCCCAAACTAGAACGAAAATTTCAGACGTAAGTGGGTGGTGTCATATTCATTATTACCGTGACCTTGGAAATATCCACACAAACTCCCTCCTTGCAGATGATATTCCCCAACAATGTTCCAAAAGGCACAAAAAAATTGCATTTTTTCAGGTTTAAAGATATTTGAAGTTGTCTGTACCTATCAAACATAACCCTCATCAATCTAGGATGATGCTTGAGAAAACTATAAACAATCCAATCATCCATGTAGACTTCAACAAAACTTATGTAAATATTCATAGAAAGAATCAATAACAATGCGCTAGAAAAAAACTCAGGAATTCTTCAACACAAAGGGCATAAAATTATAAGCATAGGATCCCCATTCAGTAGTTAAAGTGGCCTTTTTCTTATCTTCTTCTACAATTTGAACATGGTGATACACCAAGAAAACATCAATAAAGAATGGGCTTTATTACCCCCAACATTATCGAAGACGTCATTGCTAAAAGCAATTGGAAGTGGGTCATACACACATTCGTTATTGAGACTACGATACCGAACACACACTCAAATTTTGCTTGAATCTGTCTTATCCTAGATGACAATGGGGCTTATCCATTAAGCTTCATCAACCAATAATATAAGGCCAACAACTAGCATTTTGTCAATTTCCTTCGTTACTTTCTCCTTAACTTGCAAATTCAATCTGTAAGGTCGATGTTCAACTGGCTTCGTATCTGGCTTCAATGTTATTTTCATCTCTCCCAAATCTCCTTTAATTCCCTTTAATTATGAAATAGAATAGGGAAATAAATCCTTATATTCTTTGAGTAGATCGAAAATTTCCTGAGTGCTTTGATCATCCCAATAATCCCTAATAGAAGAAATATTTGGTTTATCTTCTATCTCAATATTCATCATATTCAACTTAAGAGGTTGCAAGATGTGGAGCATCATGTATAGGATCCTATTTTATTTTCCATTCCCTTTAAAATCTTTAGAAGAAAAATGCCTCAACTCATCGAGGTCATAATTTGGATCTTTACTATATTTGCTACAAATCACAGCTTCATGAAACCCCGAGTCATACCGGTGTGCAAAGTTTCCATACCTGTTGCATTTCAATAAAGCATCCGCAGCTGAAAAGAATAATCCTATGATATCTCTAAGGTCTTGCGCTATCCTTCCATCAACATTAGAGAAGGAAAAGTCTCTACAGAATTGGGTAGACAACACCTCCCAATTTGTTGTTTGGCATCTTAACTCCTCCTGCAAATACCAAGCTTGTGGAATATTTCCCAATGAATGGATAAATAGATGTGTCCACATTTCAGTTTCTAGGCCATGAACCTACCATATAGAACAACAATGCTCAACATGCTCTTGCAAGAAAGTACAACCATCATAAGCGGGGATTCTGCTACAAATCTCATTTGGAGGAATAAACTGATACAAAAGAACAACCTTAATGGTGCTCCAATATTGAAGTTGATCCCGATGGGCCACCCACCAACTTGTGGGAGTTTCTTGCAAAGCAACACTCATTAAAGGAATATTTTGGATTTCTTCTATGAAAGAGCCAATTTCCTTATAAATTTACAACATAATTAGTACCATTAAAAATAGGATACTTGTATATCTTAGTACTAATCCAATAGACACATCAAACAATGATTCAATGTCGAGAATGAATTTCATGAGTTCCTTTTTTCCAATATTCCATCATAGCCTTCAAGCCAACTTCAATACTTTGAATACTCCACTAAATAATAGATCAATCTATTACGGGTTTAATATAATCTTCTTGCCTCCTAGTAGTTAGTTGATATAGTTGATCCAATAAATTAGATGACTAAACCTCATCCATAGGTTCAGTAAATCTCGAGCCCTGATAAGGAGCAAGAGGTTGTATGACCGTCATGCCATCTACTTCAAAAGTCATGGTTTCTCACTTGATATCAATGACTAAATAATTCTCTAAAGCCCAGTAAATGGACAATAAAGTTGGATAATAATATTTATCTCCAATTATATCAATAACTTCAAAATCTACATAAGTTTTAATACCAACAATATCAACTTCAACATCCTCTAATATGCCAACAGGAAGAATACAATATTTATTTTCCATTTGAAACTGAATAAAGGGAAAGAATAACTTGGGTTTTCTGAGGGATTTCCAAGTTTTCCTCGGCAGAATATTGACATTTAACCCCAAATCCAACATGGAATCCTTAATTTTAAACGCTTCAATCTAAGCCTCTACCAAGAAATCCCTTCTGGTTCTCTTCTTGTTCCATCGTACCCACCTGGAATGTTGCTTAGTTAAATTTGCAAACATTAGTTCTTCAAAAGAAAAATCATCCTTAACAATAGTTCTTAACTTTTTCCACAACTGACCTATGAGTTTTCCATCATTCATAATTTGTAGAAATAACTTAAGCCAATCCATTATTGGTTGGAAAGGTTCTAGAAAATGCTTCTACTCATGTACCTTTACTTTCTCATGTTGTTCATTGTGATATCCTTGTGAAGAAATCAACTGTCGGAAAAGTTCAACTACATCCCTATAGTACTCCTTGTGTTGATTTAGATCATAAGACTTCATTGGAGATGTAGGTCTTATAATGGATGGCTAATCAAGAGTCCCAATATCAGCTCCATTCTTCTTCCCTCCCATTGTAACAACATTGATATTGTGTTGAATTGTAAGACTAGGATCCTAAGGTTCTTCACAAAATGAATTAGCTCCTTTAGCCTAGTTTCATTCCTCGCATCGAGCAATAAGTTTAGGACAATATTCAATTTCATGGGTATTCACTCAACAGTATGAACACCAAGGTCTTCCTGGCATAGTGAATTCTCTCATGACACGACCTTCCTTAACACCTAATCAGGCTTGTTTCACCTAATCTTCCTCCTCTTGGAGATCCCCCTCCTCATCTTCGAGGAGTCTCATTAATATGAAAGGATAAACGATCAAGGTGGTCAGCTAAAGTATCTAAGGACCGACATTGATTCCTATGATGATTAGGAGATCAAAAAAAACTCATAGAACAAGTTATTAGGAAAATTGGAGTACTTTTGTAGAGTAATACATAGATGAGGTAAATGACCAAAACATTCAAATATCTCACAATAATCATTCAAAGACATACCTTGAGGATTTGGAAATGACTAGAATGTCATATGGCCTGAAAAAGGAAGAGCATAGGAGATTTTCATAATTCTAAGGGATTGTGATGGAGGAGATCCCATAGGAGCACTAGACGGTCCCGAACCCCTAATTCGCTAGCACTTTGTAATGTGATTTCCTTCAGCCTGATAGTGTGTACACTAAATATGAGGCCTCACGGACTATAAAGGTGCGAGATCTTTTAGTTTGTCTTGCTTCTTTTCTTTACTTGTTTTTTTGTTTTTCACACCCTTGGGATTAGTTTCACCATGAAACCATGTTTGGATTTTTGAGACAAGAAGGTTAAATACAAGAGGACTTGTACAACTACAAAATTTGGTTATCTATCTATTCACTCTCCTTGGGAAGATATTGTGTTTATTTTAGTTGATGATACCCTGATGGAAAATGCATTCCTTTCATAGTGAGTTATTAGTGAAATCATGATGTTTGCACTTTTAACTAGTACTGCCTACTCTAATCAATTTTCTATATTTGGTTAACCTGGTTAACCCTTTTCAACTCAGTCAAGTAGAGTTATGTGGGGGGGGGGGACCTTAAAAAGTATGTCAGAGGTATATATAAACATACTTTTCTGAAGGGACAACCTCTTCCAGTCCCAATAAGTCAGTTTCCCTCTTCCGTCTCATGAAATAAATAAGTGTCTATGCATAGTTATTTGAAAAATGAAAAAAATAAAAAATAAAATAAAGATGAAAGAAGAGAAAGGCATCATGCACAGGGAAGTGAAGGAAGAAACTCCACCAAGGTATTGTCCGACCTTGTTGGCAGTGAATAAATGATTGTGTTCCTGAAGTGACTCTATCAAGGTACTGTCCAGGCCTGCTGGCAGCGGAGCATCAGGAGAGATGAAACTAAAACTCTGACAATCTATATTTCTTGTGCATCAATATACCCCTCATCCCCAATAGAAAAAACTCAGTTGACTTGCCTTTGTATGTGTGTTTATGATAAAGAGAATGGTAGGGACTATATATTTACCTCGATTTAGTGAAGAAACCATGACGATCAAAGAATTGAACAAAACTTCCATAAGAGTTTGACTTGTTTTACATGAGACAAAGTCCATACAGAGAGTTGGAGTTCTACCCGTGTGTCACCAATGTTGTAGAAACTACAACCATCCTCCAAAATTTTTCCTATGCTTCATTTTGGAGCCTCCCTCCTCAAGCATAACATCTCATCATGTGCTGCCCCAAGTACTTATGCTTTCACTGAGATTTCTCTTTCGCATGTTGGCTTGTGTTTTTCTTACTTTCTTTACTATCTAACCCACAAGTCGATCTCTTGACTTAGTTTCAATCTGGTTAAGGGCTTGTCTTCATGAATCACACAATCCTTGAGGGAAACCAACCTTGCTCTTGGGAATTACGTAGTCCCAACCAGTAGTGAGCCTTTATCTCCAGAATTACACATATACAGTTGAAAACCAAACTTAAGCTAGGAAACTACTTAGAGAATGAGATGCATCCTAGAGTCACTCAACTGAGAAATTATGTAGAAATATTTTTGCTCAAAAGTTGCTGAGTTCATAAGCCAAAGAGTTGCACAGTCCTTTCCAGAATTGTGCAATTTCTCTAGGAAATGCATGGTATATTTTCCTGTAAAAGTAGAAAACATCCCTAGGGAGTAGGGATCTATTATTAGTTTTTCGAAGGTGGCACAATGATATCTTTAGAAGTTTACACTAGGTGTCACATTCATCCTTAATCTCAGGCATTGCGTTATGAATTCTAATTTTGCTTGATTTGATGTAATATATTCCTTTAGAGCTCATTTGTATTGTCAATCATCATGCTCTAGCATGCTTGAGGAGATCAAGGAACCTTTAGAGTATCATTGTCACATTTTTGCATGATTTCTGCTTTTATAGTCTTTTCTTGCCTATTCTATCACTTTTTTCTTGTTTAGCTTGTGAGGGTGTAGTTTCATTTCTTTTTTTGAGAAAATCCTTGAGTTTTAACTTGTTTTAGCTTGTAGAAGTGTTTTTTCAAAATTCTCATTGCCTTTCCCAAGTATCGCATGCATTACCCTGTTTTTGCAACAGTGGTCATTGTTGGGTGCCAGAGTTGTAATTCAACAAACGCCTTCAAAAATTAATTGTCAACCCAGGGCTACATAAGCTTAGATGCGTAACACAAGAAATTCCAAGATCGATGGTATGAAATTTCACCAAATCCACTTCTATATCTCCTAAATACACTTGCAGAATAAAAGAGAATGAAAAGAAAATAACAACAGGAGAGTTCTAGTGCCAGAATCATTCAAAAGGAAATACTTGGAAACGCTTAATGAAGGGAATTCGAATTAGCATAAGCAATCAAGTTCAATGATAGAAAGGAAACAAAACCTCTGAGACTGGGTAGTGGTGTAGTTATGAGACAAAACAAAATCAAACTTTTAGGGAAATTTGTCTATATTACAAATGTTACTTCCTTGATTGAATCTACATTCCTACACCACAACAACATTCCTACACTTGATAAGAGGTCCTATACTGGAATGATATTCTTGTACTCAAATTAAGTTCCAGTATGCTAAGTATATTTGGTTCCTGCACTAAGTAACCTTACTTAATACTAGGATTCTGGGTTCCTATACCAGGGTACAATGTTCCTGTACCAAAACAAATATTCCTATACTAGAGATCCAGTATTGTTGTACCAAGCTTCCAAACCACTTTCCTAAAATGTAAAGGGTGTTAATTATGAATTGATTTCACAGTAAATTACAGAAGAGAGTAAATCACACAAAATCATGAGACTCCTCTATTATTCATTCAAAAATAAATTTATTTTAGGAATAAAAAAAAATCTCTTTTAGAATAGAAGGCTTCTTCTTGTAAGCATGAACGCCTAATCTAAGAATTTGAGCATCCCTTATCTCTTAGATGATTGTCACCATAGAAGCTAGATCTATGCCTTTCTCAAATGGAGGTTTTAGTTTAAAGGGTCCCATAATGGATTTTAGTCCTCAACTCGGCTAGACACAATTAAAGATCCTCGCAAGGTGAAGAGCGTTTCATTAAGACTCAAGGAAATATAACTAATGAATCAAGCCTAAGTTAAACTTTCTTCTTAAGAATAATTGCAAACTTGTACACAAAAGTGAAACACACTTGTGTAATGAAAATGGATAGCCTTGCAGGAATAAACACTCTTGCCAAAAAAACTAACACTTTGCAGGATCAAAACACACTTGAAACATGCCTTTGTAGAAAGGAGTTCATGAAATGCATCAAAGGAAATAAATACGACAATAATCTTAAATAGATGAACAGACCTACACTATCAAACCTCAGATCCGAGCATCGTGCAATTCATGAAGACAAAATATATCTGTTAGCTTATTAAAACAAAATACTTCTTATTCTGAAGCTGCATAAAAATATACATACATAACACACATTATAGATAGAGGGAGAACGAGCTCGGTTGGTTGGGCCACAGCCAAGCAACTTGTTTCCCTTCTTACGAGAGTTGGAAAATAAAATACCTAGATAAATCATCACATAAAATATTGAGATAGGAAGAAATTAACTGGCATAGCCCCTTGTATTAATTCATAAGTTAAATATACATCGCTCGGCTCATTTCCATTAACAGAAATTAACATGACCACAACTTTATGTTTTTGGCTATTAGTAGAGGCTAAAACTAGTCGAAACCCCAACCTCCATATTATGTTTTTTCCTCAATGCTCCGAGCCTAATCTAGAGTGCAATCTTTGACAAGGAACTCGTGTGGATTGATGACTAGAATAATCTTTGGTCGTTAACTATGATAACACTTACATCTATCCCATGAGTACATGAATGGTGTTTAGTACATGAATGGTGTTTAGTACAAGAATGTTCCTACACCCATCATCTTCTCTAACAATTAATACTTCGACTCTATCATTCCTCGTTAGGAAAGAAAATATATAATTTGCAAAGACAAAATAAACCATTTTAACCTTTTTAAAATAATAATTAATTTCATACAACCCACAATGTCAAAATTCATGGAGGAGTATAGGAATAGGTGCAAGGGTTAGGTTCCATGGGTAAAACAAAGGTCTTGGATGGAATAATAGGGTGAAATTGAGGTTAAAAGTAGAACAATTTTCGTGACCAACATCCTCCCATCCCCATCTCGTTGTGTGTCCTCAAAAAACCTTACCTTATGCGAACAAGTAAAATGGAAGACTCCCCTTAGTCTTTAATTTTAATGTTAATCCATCTCTTCATTTTCTTTGCCTTTCCAATGCGGGCCTTCCTGAGTCATTTCATTACATTCCCAAGCTAAATGTAGCACTTATATGCTCGAAACTTCCATATATTTTCTTGACATTTCCTTTCTCACACCTCTTTCATCAACTCAACATTCCTACCTTGGATGATCATGTTCTCGTCCTCCATAGTTTTATTTAATATTTCAAGCCCAAAAATTCATTGTTTCAATTGTTTGAATTCTTCAATTTGACTATGCATATAAAAAGTAGGATTTTCCTCGGCTTTTTCCTGTGTTCCAACTCCTTCAACAACTAATTTATGACAAGTACCAATGTCATTGAGGGTTGTTACAATGTGTTTCCAGTCTCTAAGGAATAGTACCCCTAGTCTAGTATGTCATCAACTTCTTTCCTGCAATTGCATCCTGTACTTCAAACATTTTCCTTTTCTTTACTTTCTTAATCATAGTTGCTAGCGGATTCTTGACTTCTTCCTTGACATATTCTATACTAAAAACCGAATGCGTTGTGGTTCTTGCTAGGAGAGGGAGGTTTTTTTCAGCTGGTGAATTAGGAAGGGGGTTATCTGGATGAGATTCCATAGAGGGGGTACATTCCTCTGAATCATTAATGTTTATCGGGGAGTTTGATATAGTAGGGTCTTCTTCGAGGGGGCACTTCATTTTCTCAAAGAGTTTTTGGTCAATCTCTTCGAAGCGCTAGGTGTTTCAATTATAGGTTTCTGCTCCTCCTTACATGCCGACTTCTTGGATTGGGGTGTCTTGACCTTAGTATTTCAAGCTTTACCAGTCTTCGGGATTGGTAACTTCATGTTTTGGGAAAACTTCTTCTTAATAACCTTGTAATTTATCTCTGATTTATCCACCACGCCTTCTCTTTGAAATGCTTCAAAAAACTCCTTCCATGTCATTCCCTTTTATCCTAGTTCTCCTAATTAAAATTGCAATAAGACCATAGTGGCATATTTTAAACCCTATTTGATGTTCTTCACTCTTCTAGACACTTTTTGACTTTTCCTCTAGAATCTTGAGCAAAAAAAAGGGAATTTTATTAACTTACCTGATTCTAAGTGAAGTAGTAGGTGGATGTGGTACAAGAAGGTAAGTGAATACCTCCCTTTGCAAGTGAGGAATTTCTAAAAAATATATAATAGGTGCTACCACTTTTCCATCATGCCTTTCCTCTGCAAACCAATTTTCCAATCTATATTTTGTTTCTCATCAAGAAAAAACCATCATGGAGCTCCATTCTCAATTTCCCCCTTCTTGAACCATTGTTCTCATGTAGCTGCTAGCCCCGTAGCTGAGAAGGTTGCCTATTCAGTGACTTGACATTCTAGGGACCTGACTCTGGCAGTGTTTCCATCAAAGATGTGAGAAAATTCAAGTGTGAAAATTGATTCATACCCATCAAATTTAAGTAGAGACGGGAGGAATCCTGACTTCTGAAACAAGGATAGACTCTGCTTATACCTAATTGTTCACTCCAGCTCCTTCACGGACCACGGCTCTATACGAATATATGCCATAATGACTCAAAAACTACACTAGTTTCCTGCAATTCTGAAGAGTGTCAATCCAAAAAAATAAATCTAGGATATGTCTTGGGGAATTCACAGTTACCAAATTCACTAAATGCTCCTATATCAACGATCTCAACATTCATGCATTTAGTTATGAAAATTTCGGTCTTGGAAAGTTTGTAGATATGACCATGATTTTGAGGTAAGTGGAGCAATGATGATTGGTAAGGGAGACAGTTATAGGGAGGATTGAAATCAAAACAAAACAAGGTATTATATGGTATCATCTCAATCATTAATAATTTACAAGGGTTAACATTAATTATGCAGAGGTTTCACACATATCCCAATCACATAATGAGTTTGCATGGGGTATACATAGCACTTAAATTAAGATAAGGTTTAATGTCAATAATTTCTTTGTACTTTAAAAATGCCATTCCTATTTAAGAAATGATAAAATGAATGTCTAATCAAATATACAACTTCTTATTGCATGTCATAATTCAAAGTGATGCATCCATTTTGTGCTCGTGACAAGATTCATGTGCTAAAAATAATCCTTGTTCCTGGATGATCTTCTTGGTGCTGAGCATGAATTCTTGCACCAGGGGCATGCATTCCTGTACTGGAATGCATATTCCTGTACCAAGGAGTAGAGTGGTTTTTGCACTAAAATATGTATTCTTGTACTAAGGAATATTCTTGTTCCTATACTGAAATACATGTTCCTACACTCAGGAGTGCACTACAACACGTATTCTTGTACCAAGGAAGACTATGGTTCCTTCATTGAAATACTCGTTCATACACTCAAAAGTGTTGCATCTTACTTAGAAAGGTCTCTTACAAAAATATAATATACAAGCTGGATCTGAAAGATTTGCAGAATTTCAGAGGATTTTTATTCACCAGTTCCTGGTGTTATCGTGCTCTTCTAGTTCCTATTCATAAATTCTTTGATGGCTCATCTAATCCTGCAATCAAACTCATTAAGGAAGAGAGAAGCGAGATAGGGAGATTTTTTTTTTAGAATAGGAAGGAATCATCAAGGAATCCAAGAGTGATACCAACCAAGAGGGACATAAGGAAAACGGATAGGGAAATATTTCCAGGGAAAACAGAGGGAGAAATGAAATCAGATAGGGAAAAGTTTCCTTTTGAAGAAAGGGATGGTTAAACTCAATAGGACAAAAAGAAGAATTTTTAGAGGAAAATTATGAAAGAGGAATAAGAAGAAAGGCATAGTTTCACATCTAATTCTGCCAAATAGTGTCGAACAAAAATAACTACAGTGGGAATTGAGTGTTGCTTGGACAAGATTTTCCATGTAGGCTGTCCCGAACTTGGATAAGGGCTTGGTTCTACTAATCATTATGCTACACCAAAAATTTAACAAAAACCTTCCTCTTCTCAGTGAAAGTTAACATTTATGGAGTTCAAGTGACATTCCCATTTTATTAGAGATTGATCCTCCTGCTAGCATGCTATTTTTCAGGTTGATCCTTCTATGATCATGTTAGTAAACTAATTTTCACAACCATAAGAAAAACATTTTTTTATTTTTTTTACTAGGAAACAAAAAATCAGACTCACAAAAGGTTGGCATGGTCACTTGCCATCCTTAGTTTAGACTGCTGTTGTACTTGCTGCATAAAATATTCCTTTGTGAGGGGCTAAAAATATAGTTTAAGTCTATGCCTGTTCACAAGGAATACTAATTCTCACCATCAATAGTTTTGATTTCTACAACTCCATTTTCAGAAACTTTAATCACTTCATAAGGCCTCATCCAGTGTGTTTGGAATTTTCCTTAAAAAGTTTAAATCTAGAGCCATAGAGGAGTACCCAATCACCTGGTTGGAATTGCATCTTCTTGATCCACTTGTTGTGCCACTTCCTGCATTGTTGTTGTAGTAACAAATTATATTGAACAACATCCCTTCTAAAGTCCTTTAACTCATTTAATTGCAATAGACATTGTTGTTCTTCTTCTGAGAGGTCTAGCCCCAATTGGACTAGAATTTGGAAAGTTTTTATCTGGAAATCGATTAGTAAGAGGACTTGTTTCCTCTATACCAAGTCATATGGTGTATGCCCTGTACTATTCCTCTAGGTGGTTTGATAAGTCCATAAGGCTTCAGGTAACCTGCTGGCCCAATCCTTTATGTGCAAATTTATGGTTTTGGTAAGCATAACTTTGATCACTTTGTTAGTAGATTCCACCTGGCCATTTGCTTGTCGGTGGTGCGATGTAGATTTCCTGTATAAAATTTTACATTGATCCATAACACCTTGAACTCGGTTATAAATAAACTGTGGTCCATTATCAATAACAATCTCTCTAGGAACACCAAATCTAGTGAAAATTTCAGTAAACAAAAATTCAACAACTTTTTTAGTAGCGAAAGAAACAACTTTGGTCTCTACCCATTTTGTGACAAAATCTGTAGAAACCAAAATATGTTTTTTATTTAAAGATGTTGGATTTATTGGTCCTACAAAATCAACAGCCCATTTTTCAAAGGGATTAATCATAACTTGAGGACATAAAGGAATTCCATTGGCTTGTACAGGCTGGCCCATTGACTAACAACTATCACATCACTTCATGTATTATTTGGCATCCTTAAACAAAGAAGGCCAAAAATAGTTAGCTTGTAAGATCTTATATGCAATTATATTATCATCGAAATGGCTCCCACAAGGTTCATCATCGGAAGATTTTATAATGCCAAACACTTCTTCCTCTCTTACACATCTATGAATGATAAGATTGTTCCAGTGTAAAAGAGGTCCCCTTGGATCCAGGAATATGAAGCACTTTTTTGGATGATATTCCATTTTTCACAAGGAGATAAGTGAGGTGGTATCTTTCCTATGACTAAATAATTGGCTATGTCGGAGAACCATGGGGAGTTTGTTGACATAGCAAAAAGATGTTCATTAGGGAAATCATCATCAACATGAATTACTTCACCAAGATTCTTTAATCTAGAAGATAATCAATTACAACATTAGGTTTTCCTAGTATATCAACAATAGTAACATTGAATTCCTATAACAAAAGTAACCACCTAGTCACTCTACCACTAGTTAATGGTTTATTCATTACGTATTTAATAGCGAAATGATTAGTATGTACAAATACTTCGTACCTTGTAATATAGTGTCTGAATTTATTTATAGCAAAAATCAAAGCTAAAAACTCCTTCTCAGTTACTTTGTATTTTAGCTCGGCAGGTGATAAGTTCTTACTAAACAAGTAAATAACATAGGAATGTGGGTTCTCTTCATGTCCTAAAGCTGCGCCAATGGAGTATCTGAAGAATTAGAGGAAATATGGAATGGAAGGGACCAATTAGGTCCTCTCAAAACTGGTGAATGTACTAAATTTTCATTTAATGTTTCAAAAGAGTGTTGGGAAGATGTGGACCTAGAGAACTCACTATTCTTAGCTAACAATTGGAAAAGTGGGGTTGCTATCCTAGAAACGTTCTTAATGAATATTCGGTAATAATCCGCATGGCACATGAATCCTCTCACTTCCCTTTGTGTTTCGGGTGCAGGAAGATACAAAAAAACTTCTATTTTAGCTAGGTGTACTTGGATACCTTTGAGAGAAATGAAATGACCAACAACCACTCTCGCTTTGCACATTAATATACATTTTTTTATCACTCAAAGAAAGGTGAGCTTCTTGGCAATGAAAAAGCACTTTTCCTAAATTTTTGAGGGCTTCCTGGAATGAATCACCAAACACTGAAAAATCATCCATGTAAATTTCTACACACTCGAGGTCAGCAAAAATAGCTAGAACTACCCTTTCAAGGGTAGTTGGGGCATTACACAGCCCAAACGGAAGCACTCGGTAGGCAAATGTCCCCCATGGGCATATGAAGGTGGTTTTGTGTTGATCCGCTAAAGCCATCTAAGAATGAAAAGTACTTTTTACTGGAAAGGGTATCTAGCACCTGATCGATAAAAGGAAGGATAAAATAGTCCTGGAGAGTGGTTTTATTCAACTCTCCGTAATCGATACAAATGCACCATCTCCCATATTTTTTCGAGACTATCACCAATGGAGAGACCCATTGGCTAACAGATATAGGATAAATGAAATTAGCATCTAGGAGTTTTTGTAATTCTTCTTTTACAACTTCTCTTAATATAGGGTTCATGTTCCTTTAAGGTTGTTGAACAGGTCACACTCCCTCTTGAATGTAAATATGATGAGTGCAAGTTTTAGGAGGTATGTCTTTTATGTCCTCATAACTCCATGCAAAATCATCTAGATGATCTCGCAACACACTAACACGCTCCTATTGTTGAGATGGATCTAGGTCTGAGCTAGTGTGTAAGGATTTTCTAGGACTAATCCCAACAACAGTGGTCTCAGCTCAAGAGTGTAGGGAGGTGTTGCTAGAGTCTGTGATGAACAAGGTTGAGAACTGTGACTCTCTTGAAAATATAGACTAAAGATTTTATGAATCATGTCAATATATACTTATTCAAGAAGTCTCGTAGCTCCCCCTCCGGGATTGACTTGGTATGATGGTGGACCAAAAAAATAGATCAATTCTCCTCATTACTACTTTCATAGTCTAGCCATAAGGTATCTCGGAGCTCTTGAATAGATCTAGCAGGTGGATACAAGGTGACTTTCTTCCTAGCATCTCCATGGGAAATATACATATCACCATAGTGGCATCCATTATAAGAATCGGATATGGAAAACCATTGTCCTCCCAGAATCGAGGGATGTCCACCAACATGATTCTTTAGCTGAAGCACAATAAAATTTGTGGGGTATTCCAAGGAATTAATTTAAACAACCACATCATCCAACACACCTTTTGGCTTCATTTTATATCTGTCTACAAGTTCAAGCACAGTAAGGGTAGGAAAAATATGCGTAAACCCAAGTTGATCCATGGTTTTCATTGTCATAACATTAATGGCCACCTCTATCTCTATTAATACATTCAAGACAAGGATATCACCTATCTGGACAGAAACAACCAGGGTTCCAGAATCAATATATTTCTCCATTTTTGCACATCTTGTCATCAACTCGGCTACTCTTCCAACAAATTGAATGGTATGAGGTTCTACTCTTTTCCTTCATGGCTTCTTAAGATAGAGTTCCTTAATTATTTTTTTAGATATGGGGATCTATTTAATATCCTAAAGAAAAGGGACCTTTACACAAAGATTCTTAAGCTCAAAAGCCACACTAGACTTGGTAATGGGGTCATTTTTCTCCATAACTAGCCTCTCTAGATAGGAAGGTTGTTTTGAAGAAGATGGTAACTCCAAATGTGTGGGAATGGGTTGAATGGCAACATCTGCTTTCGAATGATTAGGATTTTCCTCCTCATATTTCTCGATTCGGTACTCGTTGAGTAGGTAGTTGTGATGGTCAAAAGGGTGGTGGTAAAGGTAATAATGGCATTGATTGACTTTGCTAAGGTCAGGAGGATAAGGATGGTTGTGACATGGGATAAGGTGTATATGTAGTAGGACATGATTGCATATGTGCAGGGTATGAATAGTGAGACTTATTTAACCCCCTCCATCCTCTAGAGTGCAATTGATCTTCGACAAGGAATGTGCACGGATTGCTGACTGGAATAATCTTTGGTGGCGAACTATGACAAGAATGTCTCTGCATCCATCATCTTCTATAACAATTAATACTTCCACTCTATCGTGGCTCCTTAAGAAAGAAAATATATAAGTTGCAAAGACTAAATAAACCATCTAAGACTTTTTTAGATAATAATTAAGTTCATATAACCCACAATGTAAAAAGTCGTGAAGGAGCACAGGAATAGGTGTAAGGGTTAGGTTCCATGGGTAAAACATAGGGCTTGGATGAAGTAATAAGGTGAAATTGAGGTTAAAAGTAGAACAATTTTGGCGACCAGCAGTCATTGTTGCAGTGACTCTCTCCACATGATTCATTATCCTTCTATTTGATTGATCCTTTCACTTGTTTTACTTGCATCCATCATCATTCAATCATATCTACAGTCAATATCACATTGTCCTTCATATATGCTTGATTGTATGCTCCCCTTGGGGCAGATTTGGGCTCTGCTTTCCAGGATCTCACATTCATTTGCATGCACTGCACAATCTGGAAAATCAATGTAGAATTTTGAAGAATTTTTCTACAAATCAGCTAGCTCTGATACCATGTAGAACTTTTTCTAAAAATCAGCTAGCTCTGATACCATGTAGAACTTTTTCTACAAATCAGCTAGCTATAATACCATGTAGAAATTTCCCACCTATAGATCACCTAGTAATGCAATGTACTAAAGCAAAACACTTGATCTACTTCTACAAACAATTTAGCAGAAGCTTAATCAACTACAAGCAACATCAATAAGAACACATATAACTCATATGGAGAAATCAAAAACACATAACACAGAAGATATAACCAGGGGAAAGCACCAGCCTAAAACCCCATCTTTGTATTATCATACAAGTGGAAATATGTCTGGATTACACAAAGCCTTAGCTTGGAAGCTATCTAGCTCTCAGTACAATCCCTCTGTTGCTCATAAACAATCAAATGCCTCTCAGAAACCTTCTCCTCAGCCCTCCAAGCCTTCTATTTCTATGCACGGTTTTTCTTGGGTCCTCCATCTACAACATATGTGATTCTCACCTCAACCAAACACTGACCTTTGAAATAAATGCAAAAACCTGAACAAGATAAATTCTTATCATGGATGAGCTTCCTTTATAGGAAAAATATTCATCCAAACGATAGTACACTATCCCTTCTCTGATCTCAACTGGGTCTTTGTCTAAACTGACATGCAAGAGTTATTTAAGCTATAATATTCAGTTATCTGAAAATACGAGTTGTTACATGCATGCAAGCATTAACAAACTGAATCTTTTTAATTTAACAACTTGTTAAATTAATCTAACTGGACTTTGACTCAGCTAACTGAGCCAACTAATTACAACTCACCCTTATCTCTTTAACTAATGGATAAATTCACCGATTAATAGATAAACTATTGCATGTCCTCACATAGAATTCAAGTTTGTTTTTCCTTAACTAATTAACTCATGGAGATTAATTAATTAATATTTTAAACTACTGTTAAGACCAAAATCATTTTTACTTCCTATAGATAGATCAGGGACTACTATGAATAGGAAGGGACCCAGAAATGCTATTTTTAGAACTTTCTATTTTTAGCAGTTTCACCTCTCACCCAAGGTGGCCAATGACCTTACTAGCCAAATTGCTATTTTTAGGCATGTTATTTTTAGGTGTCCTATTTTTAGCACATTATAAATTTAACAATTATTGTTGCACATTTTTCAACACTCCCTCTCAACAAGAAAGACTTCCTCTCAAACCAATCCTATAACTTTGGAATGTTCTGCATGGAACACATCACCCAGTCCACTTGCTCCAACAACACTTGGAACAAACGCACTCCCAACTGACCACTCCGTTGGGCTAGGAATATACTCTGATGCTGAACCTCTACATGTTGCTGACAATTTCTCCGTCTCTAACATTTATGCTACAACAACATCTCCATGCATCTCGCACCATTGCACACCTCTCTGTGCCACCTAGCACTGTGCAAAACACTTGTGCCTCTTCCATTGCTACAACTTGCTAGCTATGCGCTATCCTGGGATTCCCTACACTGACGCTCTCTCTGCTACTCCATCCGCATCTGTCTCTATCCAATCAGTCAGTTCCTGCTACTCCACATCGGGGCTCCCATAGCAAGGTCTCATCCAAGAGGTCGGGTACCTCAAGGATCCTACCCCTCCTCCTTGGGACATCACTCTACATCACCCCATCTCCTACCTAGAGGTATGGTTGCATGTGATCCCTCAGACCACCTGGCTCAAAGTTTCCCCCTACTAGAGGTCTCTGCATGAGTGGATGCCTCCACTATGTCTCCTCTTAGCTTCCCCAGTTGTGGCTGCTCCACAACCTACTGAAGTTGTTACACCAATCGTGGCTCCTCCATAATTGTCTGAGACTTCTTCTGGCTCTACATGTTGAGAGGTAATTTACTCTCCCTTTTAACCACCAAGTGTCTAATCTTTTCCTTTCTTCTCAAGGCTTTGCATGCATCTTGCACCTCAAGTGCATATAGGTTCTTGGCTGGCACACCAATCTATTTCCACTTTCCCACTGTCATGAAATTTTCTAGAAAAAGAGCTGATTTTAAATCAGCGATATCTCCCTCATTCGAACTCAAATTCAGCCGATATTTTTATTTTTTATTTTGGGTATTATTCTACAAGGAATCCAAATATAATATTTATTTCTCAAAATTTTGTACAAAAATTTTCATACATGCTCTGCAAATTCTCGCCCCAAAACTCAAAACTTTGAAACCTCCTCTTAGTATATTGTTCTCTCCTTGATCACTTGTGCTCTGATACCATGCAAAATTTTTCTACAGATCAAATAGATCCGATACCATGTAGAATTTTGTAGAAGTTTTTTACAAATCAACTAGCTCTGATACCATGTAGAACTTTTTCTACAAATCAGCTAGCTATAATACCATGTAGAAATTTTCCACCTGTAGGTCACCTGGTAATGCAATGTACTAAAGTAAAACACTTGATATACTTCTACAAAAAATTTAGCGAAATCTTAGTCAACCATAAGCAACATCAATAAGAACACATATAACTGATATGGAGAAATCAAACACACATAACACAAAAGATATATCTAGGGGAAAGCACCAGCCTAAAACCCCATCTCTGTATTATCATACAAGTGGAAATATGTCCAGATTACACAAAGCCTTAGCTCGAAAGCTATCTAGCTCTCAGTAAAATCCCTCTGCTGCTCATAGATAGTGAAAGGCTTCTCAGAAACCTTCTCCTTTGCCCTCCAAGCCTCCTATTTCTATGCACATTTTTTCTTGGCCCTCCAACTGCAACTTGTGCGATTCTCACCTCACAGACAACACTGACCTCTGAAATAACTGTACGAACCTGAAGGAGATAAATCCTCATCATGGATGAGCTTCCTTTATAGGAAAAACATTCATCCAACTGATAATACACTGTCCCTTCTCTGATCTCAACTGGGTCTTTGTCTGAACTGGCATGCATGAGTTATTTAAGCTATAATATTCAGTTATCTGAAAATACCAGTTGTTACATGCATGCAAGCGTTAACAAACTGAATCTCATTAATTTAAAAACTTGTTTAATTAATCTAATTGGACTTTGACTCAGTTAACTGAGCCAACTAATTACAACTCATCCTTATCTCTTTAACTGATGGATAAATTCACCAATTAATAGATAAACTCGTTTCTGTCCCACATGTACCACACTTGTCAAACACTTCCCTTCGACAATAATTGTACCATGGCACCAAAGAGAGGTGCTTCAAAAAAGGACACTGGAAGAAATACTGGGGGAGCATTTGAGGAAGTCCAGTTATCTTTCCAATATATATAGACACTCATCTGTCCATAGAAAAGGAGTCAACACTAACATGGCTAGAACTCTAGCTGTAGTAGTAGAAGGCAATAATCCATCACAATATCATGGAAAGAGGAAGTTGCTAACAGGAAGGTGCTATGATAGATCAAACAGTGCCCATAGAGGTTGAGGAGTAAGAAAAACCAGCAATTAAGTTAGACAATAAACAGACGTAGCATTGGGAAATGGCTCACGAAATTGAGTAGTTGATTGAGCAGACAGACATGGATTTAGATCAAGAGCCACAAATGAAGACACTGATCTCATGTCAAGAGCACTTGAGGCCACCTCTCGGTCTCCACCACCTCGAGTGTTAGAACTAGTCCTAAGCGAACAACGAGATGTTGTACTCCTTAATGATGATACAGTCATGGATTCCTACAGTATTCCATTTGATGAGTTTTAGAAGAATATTGTACAGACATGAAGGAAGCACTTTTCGGATTATCATGCATCACCTGCATTCATAAAGGAAAGGATGACAGTGCCAGACACTAGGAAGCATTCAACCACTCTTGATGAAACCACCTTAGCCTATGTTGGAGAAAGAAGTTCCAATGTCAAGTACTTGTTGGCTGAAAATGAACAAATGACAAAGTTATTACAGGTAGGCATGCAAGAGGCAGAACAATCTTGATAGTAGAGTGGAGTTTTTGCATTGGCAGAGATGAGGAAAGTGACACTAACTATAGGATCAACACTTGAGACCACCATGCGAAAAATATATGGTGAATTTGTCATCGTGCATAAAGAAGTTGTCTTTGTGCATGGCTTACAACACTAGAGGAAGGAGTTTGTTAAAACTCTTAGGAACATACATGCTACCACTACCCCTATGCAAGAGTGGATATTGCGATATAATGGGGTCCCACTTCACATTCCAAAGATGATGAAGCCACAAGAAAATCTTGATAAAGCAAAGGTTCAAATGTTGATCTAGAACTATGAGCAGCTCAGCCCGTCCATTAGCAGCATATAGGATTTATATGCATAGTTGTACAAGAGTTTCGATGTCGTGGTGAGAATGCACTAGATCCCCTCAATCGGTTCCCTCACCAAAGTTAAGAAAAAGATCCAAGTCTGGCTAGAGATCGACAGGTACATGGAGAAGCTAAGGCAAGAGGCCACTAACGATGACTTGGAGTTGAACGTAGAAAACATGCATAGGTACATTGGTAGTCCCATCATAGTCAACACCATGTTGAACATGTTTTAGGATGAGTTGGACACAAGTTCCAAGATCATATACTTGGAAGCTATGGAGGAAAGAGTCGGGTATCAAAAAGACACCATCATGAAGTTTGGGGACATCATCACGAGTACCAAGCTTGACATCAGTACGTCACAAGAAGCATCAAGTGGAGGTTTCCGAGTTGGTCTTTCCCCAAACTTCCGAGTCATAGTGTTTTGCCTTGTTGCACTGTCTCTAACCTATTTTGTCTCACGTGGGTAAATATTGAAAATGTATATTATTTGCAAATATGTTGTAAGTGAAGTTCCAAGTGTCATTGGTGGAATGTGAATAGTCACTATGTAATGTAATGATTTATTTCTAAAGAATTTGAAGATTCATGAGGGTAGTCAAAGATTCAAATGGGAATGTCAAGAGTCACCCCACCCTTTTTTATAAATAGAACCTCATAACTCATATAAACATCTCTTGGTTGACAAGCTTTTGGCTAGCCTTATGCTTAGAGAAGGCTTGCAGGTATTATGATGCGGCTTGGCTTCTCCACAGTGAGAGCAAGTATACTTCTTTGGAGGAGTGAGTGTTCTTGACTGTAATGTTCCACTATTGGGGTTAGTTGTTGTCAATGGCGTATGTATGGATGGAACGTTCACTTATAATAATATAACTGAGCCAACATGTTTACTTGCATATGTTGTTATTATAGTTCAACTATTCTGTTTACTTTAGTGATGTATGTTGTTTAACTTACGCATTTTCTTATGAACTATTTTATATGCAATTGTATGAATTTGGTTGAAGGGGTGTTGTTGGATTAACTCGTCACTTTGTTTTGTGGACTATTCCGCATTGCAGCTTGTGATGTCATTCCACTAGTGTATTCCTTTCAGGTTGGGTACTATGATAGTCTTCTAAGGGACACACTTCCTTTTCCATCTGTGTATTTGAATGCCCATGCATCTCCCTTGACTCGCTACATGGTCATAGACTTTCTTCCATGCTCCTACGGTCAATGCACTATATTACCGCCCACTACTAGGACTCCTACTCCAAACGGTCTAACATCTAGTTGAGAATTCTTAACGTGGAGATCCCCGTCAATGTTGGCGGGCCCAGCACTGTCAATAGGTTACAACAAAGAGTTTTCCTTTCACTGGCCCAAAATGTAGCCAATTTTCTACAAAATAAGTCTCGTACAGTAGTGAAAAAGACATATTTTTACAAAAAAAAAATGGAACCCGTAGCTCAAACTCAATCATATTTACAATGTTTATAGATCTAATCCAATAAATGAAACTATCTCAATGACAGTTAAATAAAAATTTTGAGATCAAATTTCAGAACTCAGAAACTCATTTTATTTCTTTCTTGCTTCAATCACATTCCTATAAAACTCCAGATGATGATATAAATAACCATCATGCAAACAAATTAAAAAAATATGTTTAAAAGCATATCTAATTTGCAAATGAAACCCAAATTCCAAAACCATTGAAAATAAAAATTCAAATTAATTTATCAACGAAATCTAAATTTAAACTCTTGATGGCTCTTTCATTTATTCCCTCAGGAAAAAGAGCAATCTCAAAATGGATTACCAATAGTAAAAATATCATGAAAAATGAAGTTTCTCCCAAACAAAACTTAGAAAATTAAATGGCTTACAAAATCACAACTGAATCTTTTGATAATATTTGGGGAATTGCCATATTTGTTTATCTACTACTAAGTCTTTCCTCTAAATTACCTTTCCAACAAAACCTCATAATTCTGATTTAGTGGAGTACATCTCGAAATAAGGACTTCTCAAGTTAGATTTTTGAAGCTAATTGAAATTTGTTTACCAACCTTTCTAAGCATGCTATTTATTTTTACTTTTTAATAAACATAAGATATTAAAATAAGAACATAAATTTTGTAAAAAAATAAATTGAAAAATTAAAAATAAAAAAGGGGCTCACATATGTCTCATGGATTAAATATATGAAAGGTCAAACATTCAATTCATGGCCGGGAGGCTACTTGAGTGGAGAATTGGGACCGAGGAGGTGGGTGGAGGAAGGGCCTTGCATCATTATTTTAAATTAAAACTAAAACCCATAATTATGTACTTACGTTTCATGCCCCCATTGACGATTTTGGCCCCATCGTGTTTTCAAATTTTGAAACAACTCGGTGAGTGATGGGGCAGATAAAAAAATATATCTGGCATTAATTGTTAAGAATTATATTGTCCTTGGGGAATATTTATCATAGGGCTCCATTGCTTGGTTATGGTGCATGGGAATCAAGGGCATAGTGGGCAGTCCACTCGTCAACCAGGAAAGCTAGTTCGAAAATCCTTTTACATTATTAATGCCCCAATTTTATATTATGTTACATCGAGCTTTCTAATATATAAAAGTGCTCAGTCACGACGGTTCTTATGTTTTGTTTTTTTATTATTATTTTGTTTCTATTAAATATTATTTTATTGTTAAATATATTTATACATAATTATAAATATAATCTAATCAATTACTAAATAATTAAATAAAAATTATATTTACAAATTAATTAAATTATATTTACATATTTAAATTTATTAATAAATTTATACAATTAAGTAAAACAAAGGATGGAATACATATATACATATATTATGTTTAGGTACATATATACATATTTTATGTTTAGGTGACAAAAATGGCTTAATCTTCTAATCATGTGGTAGAATCAAGAAAAAGTTATGTTCTTGAAAAGATGGTAGGGAAACAAAAGCAATGAATCCATCACACATGAAAACCAAATAAAACCAAAATTACCCAAAACTAAGAAAATCAAAGAATTGTAATGTTGACATTGGAAATATTGATATGGAGGGCCCATTTTGGCGAAACTTTTTTGTATGGATCCGGGGTTCAACCATAGGGTGCCAACATAGGTGTTTGTCATAGTCTAGCGCAACACTTGCATTCTCAATCTTTTGCAAGGGAAGAAGGTCTCACCTGAGGCATGCAGAGACTCTAAATTTAATATTTTGGTTATCTAAAGGAACCCGATTCATTCCATTAATTAAATTATACAAAAATCTCACAAACATTAATAAATGCTCAAATAATTATTACATGATAACAAAAGAATACAAAACAATGAAATTAACAGAGCATTATAAAATTTTGAAGGGTATATTCAATGCGTCATATTCAAATATATATACTCACAGACACAGATCCCCACAATATTCTTCTTTATGTTAGTACTCCAAGAGTGAAGTCATTACGTCAGATAATTGGGAAATCTATACAAGATCTTTTTAGAAATTTTTCAAACTATATGGGCACAGAAGACAATATTACACTAGAACGCATAAAATAGTAATTTAATTTTCATTTCAGTAATATGATTTCATTGTTTTTCATGTCTCTAAGAATTGTGATCCATCTGAATTTATATATATATTCCCTTTTGATTTTATCCATGATTGCTTGATTTTGTCCAACTTCGTCATCTTGGTGGAATCTAACTACATGGCCCACTTTCACTTAATTCATTCAAACTCAGTTTCTTTATCCATCTTCCATAGCCTTAGCGAGTTCCAATGTAACTGTTCACTTTTCTTACTTGCCACTTTCTTCTTTCCGTTCTCATTTTCCATCTTGTTTGGCAATTTTATTTTCTACTTGCACTATTTATCTCTATGGATCTTTTTGTCAAAATTGATCAAAATTTCTCACAAAAATGAAGGACCCAATAAGCCCTGACCAAAATCCATGGAATCACTCTTCAGTCAGTCCCTTACATATGTTCTTGGTCCTTCTTATGGTTATACAATTACTGCTAATGTTCCTTGTCCCTCCACAAATTATTTTCCTTCAAACGATGGACCCAACAATGGAATGGTCTACAAAATTTGAGTCTTAAAAATACCTTAGTTCTCTAGTGCATCTTTCATGTAGTGAGAAAAGGATTGGTGTTGTTAATGAATTGGGTTATAGTCTTCATAGCTAGTTTCTCAGTGTGTGAAGCAAGAAAGATTGTCCACTAAGTATCTACATCAAGATTAAGCTTACATAGCTGCATTTATTTCGCTTTAGTAGCAAGATAAAGGCCTCAAAGAGTAGTCTTGGCCTTGTCTAATTCCTCCCATAATCCATCAATTTTCTACTTGATTTCTTCACCTTGATTAAAGGATTTTTTTTGTTGTACCAAGTCTATGGTTGTAAGAGCTTGCTACATCAAGTGTTTTCTCTATTTTCACAAATAATATAGAGGATGATTATGATTAGAAAGCAATCCTATACAATCTTATACTTGATGGAAAATATCCTCTGAACCCCATATGCACTACTGAAGTGTACCTTGGAAGTTAGATCTGTGTACAATCGTTTCATTGATCCACTGTTGGAACTGCTATATAGGGATGAAAATAAAATGTCACATTGTTGGCCCTCATTTTTGGTCATTTTTGCCTATCCAAAACCCATCCCTTTACCACCATATTCCATCATATTTCACTTACATATGCTTCATTTCATTATTATTTCTCATATTAAGGTAACTAAATTAAGTTTTTCAATTTTTTATAGATTTTTGTAAAAATTTGGTTTTAAGATTAAATTTGGACTACCCTAAAAATTCTTGTAATAGCTCCGTTAAAGTCATATGTGAAGCACACCTAGGGGAGAGCTGAGTGCATATTTGGAATGCTTGGGAAGCACGTATGGATGAACACCTAATTGTTCGGTCAAATTGAGCAAACACAGACCAGATCAACGTTGGTTAAACTTGACTTGTCATTCAAAAATCCCTATTAAAAAACGGTATACTATTATTTTTTGGGATTTTGCCTAATTTTCTGAACTAGAATTAATGAGTTTGACCTGGATGGATGGCTTATGATAGATAAATATTGTTAGAGATATTGTTTAATTTGTATTCAGACTGTTGGAGACCTTTTGATAATTTGAAGAATACCTTCTTTTATTCTAACTTGATGTTCATGTTGTGGATATTTTCATAAGTTAGGTGTACAAGGCAATGTTGGAGGGCCCCCATACCAAGCTAAGTACACATTGATTACATTAGTATAATTTTAATTTTAGTATTTCTTGTTTCAGATTTATGCTTTAGTTATTTAAATCTTTGATGCTTCTTATGTGATTTTGGGATGATGATAGTTTAAAATCAGATTTTCATATGAAAGGAAAAATAATAATTTAAGTTAACTGCTATTCCTAACAAGTTATGAATCATAGCTAAAATCATCCTTTTGGAATTTGTTGTATTATTTCTTGAATTCCAGTTTTATTTGATGCAATGGTAATGTTATTGGAGTAGATCTATGAGGAAGGACAACCATGATATCCTAAGTTAGGAGACTCTTCTCTTTCTTTCTACACATTACAAACCACTTCTCTTTAGTTTCTTTTCCTAGGGACAATACTATGAGAAAGGGCAACCAGGACATCCTAAGTTAAGAGCCACTTATCTTGCTTGCTATGTAGTATACCTAGTGGGGATTGTATGGGGTACAGAGGGACGTACCTAAGGAATAATGTAATAATGTGTTGGGCCATAGAAATAAATAAAGTGGTTAACCTGTATCATGTAAGAGACCACAAGTAGTTAGAAATAATGTAATAAGCCCAATGTATTAGATAGATGGGATTGAGGGAACCATGGTAATAACCTATGGTATTGTATGTATGAGGACTATATAGAGGCTAGAGAGTCCCCATTAAGAGATGTCAAAGAATATTATATGAACAAGCATATGGCTTGTGGAGTGTTCTCCTTAATTAAGGAGTGAATGTATTGTGTTTCCCTACCTTAAGGGTTTGATCAATAAAGAAGCATTTCCATCTATTTCTATCTTATTATTTATGGGTATATTTGTATTTTCATATATTTTCAAATTATATCTATAACAATTGGTATCAGATCGGATCTATAACAAGTGATATATTTCTGAAAAAATAGTTGATTTTAAATCAACGAGATCTCCCTCATATAGACTCCGATTCAACTAATTTTTTTTTAAATTAGGTATTTTTTTGCAAAGAACCTAGGTCTGCAATTATATTATGCAAATGTTGCCCTAGAATGTATAGATCTGATCTACAAACTTGCTGCCCCAAAAAGTGTTTGCAACACAGCTAATTTTCAAATCAATGACATCTCCCTCATCCGGACTACGATTTGGCCGATTTCTTTTTTGAAATTGGGTATTTTTCTACAAAGAACCTAGATATGCAATTATATTCTACAAATGTCACCCTAGAGCATACATATCTGATTTGAAAACTCGTCGCCCCAAAAAACATCTGCAACACAGCTGATTTTTAAATAAGTGATATCTCCCTCATTTGGACTTCGATTTGGCCAATTTTTTTTCCAAATTGGGTATTTTTCACACAAAACTGAGATCTACAATTAGATTCTACCAATTTTGAACCAGAATGTACAAATATGATCTGCAAAGTTGTTGCCCCAAAGAGTTCTTGCAAAAATAATAAAAAAAATTATGGTTTTCCCAAGAAAGTTCTCTAATACCACTTTTTATAGATCTGATCTAAAAATATATGAAAATACAAATATACCCAATAACTGTAAATAATCACCAAAAATCACCAAAAATAGCAATATTTGAATATAGATAGAAATGCTTCTTTAATGATCAAACCCTTGAGGTAGGGTAAAACCATATAATCACTCCTTAAGTAAGGAGAACACTCAACAAGCCATATGCTTGTTCATACAATATTCCTTGACATCTCTTAATGGGGAGTCTCTAGCCTCTACATAGGCCTCATACATACAATACCATGGGTCATTACCATGATTCCCTAATTACCACCTATCTAATACAATGGGCTTATTACATTATTGGTAACTACTTGTGGTCCATTACATGATATAGGTTAACCACTTTATTTATTACTACGGCCCATCCCATTATTAGATTATTCCCTTGGGTACCTCCCTCTATAGCCCATACTATCCCCCATAGGTATACTACATTGCACCCCCCTTCAACATATTTCATCCCTGAAACATAAGAAGAAAACAAACAATAAGATATACTCAAAAGAGTAGTCCACAGGTACCATGCACGTGCATCTAGCCATCCAAGAGAAAGGTGAACCCTCAATCTAGTTGGTGCCTCTCTCGCTTGAGATGAAAGTTGACCTTGGTGGCTCTTCTGTGTTGTTTTATTGTGGGTGGATCATTGCCCGTCTCTATCTATCGTCCAGGGGTTGTTGTCCTTGTTGTTGATTTGTTGCCATCGTGTTGGTTTTTTTCTTACGGGGTGATGTGGGTGCTGATATGTTGAAGTTTAAACCAATGATGTATCTTTATTTAATTCACCACTTAATGGAGCCTGATTGGTATCTGGTACATGTTGTGGTGCCTGCTATTGTTTCTGCTTCAGCCTCCTTGGACACTCCCTATTTTTCTAGTACCTAGTTTGATGTTTGTGTTTGATTTTTAACCATCAAAGGCTCATCATCTGATGCATTAGTGTCATTAGAGCTTTGTGCTTCTGCCTCCATAGTCTCTGCTTGGGTCTTAATGGAAATATCCTGTAATGTTATTTTCTTCCTTTTATACTAGAGCTTCATGAATTTCTTCTGCACATTATTATTGATTGTACCCACAGATTCCATCCAAGGATATCCCAAAACAACATCCATGTTATCCATATCTGAAGTATAAAAATCACAATGCAACACATACTTATCCATAGAAAGCTTCAAATCTTTATAAACTTGAACATCCCCATTATCAATTTGTGTGTTTTCAATGTGTTTTGCTGGAACTTGCATTTTTTTTGCTAAATTAACATTGATAAAATTATTCTTTCAGCTAAGATTTATAGACACAATGATATTCTCCTTCTGAATCAACCCATCAACATGTTATAAGGAGATACCAAGAGAAAATAATCCTTTAAGTTTCTTGGTTTCCTTCTTTCCTGTAAAAATAAAATCTCTGTTAGGTTTTTTGGTTTCCTCATTTCTAGTATGAGACCATTTGTCCAAAAGAAGTTTTTCAAATTCTTCATTTGAAAATTCGAACTTTTGGGTGCCAAGTGAGTACCACCATATGGCAGCCTTGTCTTTCACATTATGCCATAGGAAACTTCTCCAATATTTCTGATGGTTTTTGTTAAGATTTTTTATGAATTCTTCAATAGTAGTACCATTATCTTTCCTTGTAAAAAATTGCTTGCTAGAGGCCATGAAGAGGGTTTTGAGAAAAAATCACTTACATGGCGGAAATTTAAAGTGGCCACATTTTAGTCAATATTGCTCAGAACCCCTATTATGACCTATTTTCGGAAATGGAACAACCATTTTGCATCTTCCCATGTGATAGAAATCCTGACCCAAATACTGAAATTTCATATTCACGCTACAATTGTCCCACCGTCACAAAAATTTCTGAAAAAATAGTTGATTTTAAATCAGCAATATCTCCCTCATCCAGAATCTCATTCGAGTGATTTTTTTTTTGAAATTGGATATTTTTTTGGCAAAGAACCTAGATATCCAATTATATTTTGAAAATGGTGGCCCAAAATGTACATATCTGATCTGCAAACTCCCCACCTCGAAAAATCTCTACAACACAGCGGATTTTTAAATCAGTGATATCTCCGTCATCCGGACTTCAATTCCACCGATTTTTTTTTGCAAATTGGGTATTTTTTTGCAAAAAACCTAGATTTGTAATTAGATTCTACCAATTTTGCACCAGAACGTACAGATCTGATCTACAAACTCGTCACCTCAAAAAAGTTCCTGCCAAAAAAAATATCTGTTTTTCCCAAGAAAGTGCTTTGATACCACTTGTTATAGATATGATATGAAAATATATGAAAATAAAAATATACTCAATAACTGTAAATAAATGCCAAAAATAACAATATTTGAATATAGATAGAAAAGCTTCTTTATTGATCAAACCCTTGAGGTAGGGAAACACCATAAAATCACTCCTTAAGGAAGGAGAACACTCCACAAGCCATATGCTTGTTCATTAAATATTCCTTGAAATCTCTTAGGGAGTCTCTAGCCTCTATATAGACCTCATACATAAAATACCATGGGTCATTACCATGGTTCCCTCAATACCATCTATCTAATACAATGGGCTTATTACATTATTGCTAACTACTTGTGGTCCCTTACATGATACAAGTTAACCACTTTATTTATTACTATGGCCCATCCCATTATTACAATATTCGCTTGGGTACCTCCCTCTATACCCCATACTGCCCCCTAGGTATGCTACAAAGGTAGTTTTTCATTCTGCTTATTTTCTAGATCTTCTTTTAGAGAGAGGATCTTAGATTCAAGACTTTCATAGTTACTGGATCTATCTTTAAGTCTCTCGATTGTTGTACTCTTTTCATTTACTTCATTTCTTAATGAAGTCACTTCATCCTGCAGCTTTTGACATTGATCTTCCTTTTCATTGTACTACTTCCTTACATTGTTTCCTTCCTCCAGTTCAGATTTTAATTTGGTAACTTCTTCTTTGAAGGTACACTCCCTTTTGTTAAATAGATCTTATTGATATCTAATTTTATCTATGAGTCCTTGAACTTCTGAATCTATGCTTCTTTCACTACCACTTCCAATATATTCAATATTGCATGAACAAAGAAAAGTATCACTAGAAGACCAAAAATGTGTACCTTATACTTCATTTGCTTGTTCATCTTCAATCTGAGGTGATTCTGAATCTGAATACTTGCTTCCATCTAACGACCCATTATCTCTCCTGCTGTCATTGTTCCTTTGAGATGCCTTCCTCTTCTAAGGCGCTTTCTTCCTTACCTTCTTTCCCATTATTTGTACGGATCTCCTTCAAGCGATCAAGCTTCTACCAAAAGAACTTGGCTTTGACACCAATTTTTAGAAATAACATTGAGAGGGGGGGTGACTCGGTATTAGTCAAATCAATAACTTTTTCTTTTCATGCTCTGATTTATATACGCTACTTCAATGAAGGTAACTTGCGTGTACATGCAACTGTATTTAAGGCAACCAATGTATATACAACAGAATTATGATTCAATTAATTCATCATATATTGATCTTTAATCAGTGCATCATTACTTCATTAACCTCATAGGTGCATCCTTAGTTCAGATCAAGCAAAGCATCAGAAACCCATAATCTGCATATTTGATCTAACACTTCATAAGATATTCAATACTTGCACCCTCGGTCTAATGATCTTCTTATCCTTATATAGCTTTAGGCCTTTATCAATATCTTGGACCAAAACCACTTAGGACCAATACCTTGGACCAAACACCTCGGACCAATACTGCGGACCAAATACCTTGGAGCAAAACCTTGATTTTCCATCCCATATGCACTTTTCCTTATGTCAAAGTGTGTGTATATGTGTATGTTCCTTTTGTTCTATTAAAATGCATGTATATGTTTCTTAGACAAAGTGAGTCAATGTATACTTCTTAAACAACTCTCTTTCTTCAATCTCTGGAGTCTGATTTGTAATATTTTGTTGTTAACTAGTTGCACTATGAGCTTTCATCTGTGTGAGTTTCCATCAAGGACACCACCTGTATCTAATGCTAACAATATCCCCCTTTGGACTTGATGGCAACAGCAACACGAAGACACTCTCTCCCTTTGCCATCAAGGGAAAAGGACGGACCAAGATATTCTCCCCCTCTGATATACATTATACTGTCCTTTCTCCCCCTGAGTACATGCTGAAATCTCAGATTAAGCTCCCCCTTTGTACATGCTGAGATGCACTAAACCGTCCATGCTCCTCCTAAGCACATGGAGAGTCTGTAAAAATGTTTTCCAAAAGAATAACATGACTCTATAACTCAACTATGTGAGTATGACCTTCTTATCATCAATGACTCATACATACATTAATCTCCCAAACAAGTGGGGATACACCAAATTTGACTCATCCAACCAACCAAGTGGGGATATAGTAAATGTTTATACATAATTGAAAATAAAAATTATTACATCATCCTTCCCATGCATAGTGTGGTTACAAATTACGTCTTTCATGACCTTTATATCAAATGATATACATGACATTTATAACAAGGACCAACAATCTAAAGAAGACCATGATAGTCATTAGAAACTGTCATACACCATATATGATCTACACCATCAGCATATGTCAACAACATCAAGATCAACAGGTTGTATATCTCCATCATTAAAAGAGTCACCTGAATCAAAACAACTATGTGGATCAAACAAATGTAAGCATCTTCATGTTCCAAGATCTTCTAACATAATTCCAACAATGCATTATTAAAAGCACATGCTCCCCCTAAACCTATGCCAATTGTTCATTATTAGATCTGATCATTGAGAATATCAGTAAGAATCATCAAGGCATCATCATCAATCAGATATATATCAACCTTTTAACAACTTATGAGGACCAACACATTTCCACATATCATCAGCACATCATAACCATCATCAAACAGAGTGGATAATTGACTGAACCATATCAAACTCCTTTTCTTGAGTCTGTCCCACTGCTTTTTCCTGAAACCAACATATACGAGACTGTGCAGCTTCGAACTCGCATATATACGTGACTTGTCTTCATGAAAATTGTGTATGGGACTTAGAAAAATGAATTTCTGCACTTTTAGCTCCCCCTGAGTCTGTTATATCTGTAAACTGAGCTATGACACATCTTTTTTATTGTACCTCCTTCTTCCATATCTTCAATTCTGATGATGTTTTCTCCTTTTGGTATGGTGCCCAAAATTTTTCTTACATTCCTTTGCTATATGTCCAAACTTATTACATGAATAACATCTTACATGTTTCATAGTCCTTCTATAGAAGTCAATGGCTTTGTGACCAAACATATTGTAAGAAAAACAATATCCCTTAAAATACCTGGAAGCTGATGATCTTTCTGGGTGAAGGTCTTGAACCATTCTACTTCTGCATCTCACTGCAACATGTCCAAAATTATGACATATAGAGCATTCAACATTATTCAATGGAGGAAATAACCAACTATCACTTCCACAGTTAGGAGCAAAAGATTTTCTTTGAATACTTTCTTTCCTTGGTTGTTGATGTGGTTGACCTCTCATCTCGTTTTTTAGCATTTCATATTTTGCATTAGAGTTCCTTGCCTCATTTTCTGAGCTAGATTCATCTTCAATAGATTCATGAAAATCAAGACCAGTTTTGATAGTAGGAGACCTTTCACTACTAATAATATTATCCAAAATTTTAGTATTGTCTTGAAATCATAACAATTTATCCTTTTCTTCTAATTTACCTTTCAGGATATTTACCTCAACCTGATATTGCTCTTCCTTTTCTAGATATTGCTTCTTCAAGATTTCTTCAGCCTTTCTTCCTTCTTCCACTTCTTTCCTTAATTTGAGAATCTCATTTTCTTGTTCTTCATCTACTTGAGGTAGTTCTTCATTCTTCTTATTTTCAAGATCTTCTTTTAGAGAGAGGATCTTAGCTTCAAGACTTTCACAGTAACTGGATCTATCTTTAAGTCTCTTAAATTGTTGTACTCTTCTCATTTACTTCATTTCTTAATGATGTCACTTCATCCTGTACCTTTTGACATTGATCTTCCTTTTCCTTGTACTACTTCCTTACATTATTTCCTTCCTCCAGCTTAGCTTTTAATCTGGTAACTTCTTATTTGAAGCTACACTACCTTTTGTTAAATAGATCTTGTTGATCTATGATTTTATCTATGAGTGTTTTAAATTCTACCTCTATGTTTCTTTCACAATCACTTCCAATATCTTCAATATTGCATGAACAAAGAAAAGTGTCGCTAGAAGACCAAAAATTTGTACCTGATAATTCATTTTCTTATTCATGATTCTGAATCTGAATACTTGCTTTCACCTAATGATCCATTGTCTCTGCTTTTGTCATTGTTCCTTTGAGATGTCTTCCTTTTCTGAGGTGCTTTCTTCTTTAGCTTCTTTCCCATTGTTTCTACAAATGTCCTTCAAGCGATCGAGCTTTTGCCAAAAGAACTTGGCTCTGATACCAATTGTTGGAAATAATACTGAGAAGGGGCGGGGGTGAATCATTGTTAGTCAAATCAATAAATTTTTCTTTTCATATTCTAATTTATATATGCTAGTTCAATGAAGGTAACTCGCATGTACACACAACTGTATTCAAGGCAACTAGCGTATATACAAAAAACTTATGATTCAGTTAATTCACCATATGTTGATATTTAATTAGTGAATCAGTACTTCATTAACCTCAAAGGCTCATCCTTAGTTTAGATAATAAAAAAAAATCAGAAACGCATAACCTACATATTTGGTCTAACACTTCATAAGATATTAAATACTTGCACCCTTGGCCTATTTATATTCTCCTCCTTATATAACTTTAGGCATTTGTCAATACGTTGGACCAAAAATACTTAGGACCAAATACCTTGGACCAATATCGCGGATGAAATACCTTGGACCAATACCTTGGACCAAATACCTCAGACTAATACCTTGGACCAAAACCTTGATTTTCCATCCCATACGCACTTTTCCTTCTATGAAAGTGTGTGCATACGTGTATGCTCCTTTTGTTCTTTTAACCTGCATGTATATCATGCTTGGTAAAAGTGAATCAACATATACTTCTTAAACCACTCTCTTTCTTCAATCTTTGGAGTCCAATCTGTAATCTTTTATTGTTAACCTGTTGCACTGTGATTTGTCATCTATGTGATTTGTCATCAAGGACAACACCTGTATCATAATGCCAACACAAGACCAATCTTGAAATGTGTTAGATGAGGATACCAAAGAGATATTCATGTGATTGAATCTAGTAAATTAAAAATAACTAAACTATTTAGTTGGGTTTATGCACATGAGGACGGTCTTCCCCTAAGGGGGAGGGGTTTGTAACAACCCTAGGTTAAAAATCCATGTAATAAAGTTGATAAAGGAAAAATAAGGCAAAGGTGATGAGACATGTATTCCATGATAAATGTTGATAAAAGCATCCTAGTGGGTGTTCATTCAGTTTATTATGGCTAAGGAAATTAAGAAAGGCAATGAAGAAGGCTTTTGAAAAGGAAATGAGGCATTATTTGGCATTTTATTTATGAAAATAAAAGAAATTAGGAGAAAAATAATGTGAAAGGTCACAAATTTGCATGAGAATGAAATTAAATGAAAAATGAAGGAAAATGAAGAAATTATAGGCCTCATTGATAAAAAGGATTTTGAGGATCAATTCATTGTTTTTGTTAGTACTATCTTCTGTTAGTTCAATTTTGGTGCCTTATCCTTAGTCTCTTTCTCTTATACTCTTGGACACTTCATTTTTCTTGGAGCACTCTAGCATTGGATCAAGAAAATAAAAAGAAGGACCAGGAAGGAAAAGGGAAGAAAATATTTAGTAAGCAAGAGTAGGATCAAGCAGCTACAACAACATTACTTGCAGGTATAAAATTGCATGTATGGTTTCCTTGCTAGCTTTGGCATGCACATGTGTAACTGGTTCTCTTGTTATCACGGGCATGAGTCTTGTGAGGTGTGAGAGTGTATTTTCCTGTTGCCTTGCCATTTCTTGATAACCATGGTGTGATGGGATTCTCTCTTACTTGACTGAGCTCGATTGCTAGATGGTTTTGAAATTGAGTGGGTTGTTCTCAGGAGAAAAAAACACAAGGCCTAGGAATCCCTGGAATGGTGAAGGTGGGATTGTCGTAAAGTTGTATTGTGTGTACCTCGGTGGGCCTAAGAATCCTCAACCAGTAAATGGCAGGATATACAGTAAAGCCTAGAGGTGTTTTCCCTCTATTAAGCCTAGGAATCCTCAGCGAGTGAATGTTGAGATATATGGTAAACCCTAGATGGTGGAGTCTCATTGGGCCTAGGAATCCTCGACCGGTGAATGGTAGGATATAAGGTAAACCCTAAAGATTGAAGACAAATAAATTCCTCATTATTTAGGTGGAGAGATCCAGAGGGATACATGCTTGTATAGGCCTAATCATCCTTGGATCAGTATATGGAGGGATGGTAGTAAAGGCTGGTAGTGTATCTTTCTTTTTTGGGCCTAGGAATCCCTTGTTGGGATTGTAGTAAAGTTTGTGTGGATCCTACCAAATTTTCCATAATATTGAATATGTCATCACCCACCTCATTTTGATAGTTTTATTCCGCTCTAGGAAATACTAGCTTTTATCAAAAATTCATTCGAAATTACGCTTCCATTACGGCTCCATTGGAGAATCTCCTTATGAAGTTTGACAGTGTTGTGTGGTTTGTTGAATGCAATGATGCATTTGATACATTGAAAGGGAAGCTTGTGAGCACATCGATTTTAGTCTATCCTTACTAGAATAACAAATTCCATGTCCATGTTGATGCCTCTGGGATCGCTTCGGTCGCTATCTTGATGCAACTGTGTCAAGGAAACTTGGACTACCCTATCTATTTCGCAAGCATAAAAACTTTCTAATGTAGAGAACAACTATACCACCATAGAACAAGAAGGCTTACCAATGGTATATTCTCTCTAGAGGTTCTGACATTACATGTTAGGAGGTCTATTTAAATTTTTCACAAACCACTGAGCATTGAAGTGCTTAGTTAAGAAGCATGTGCTTGAAGGAAGACTTTTTGGGTGGTTGCTATTGTTTCAAGAGTTCACATTTGAAGTCATTGTCAATCTAGCAAGGTAAACTGTTGGGTTTGACCATCTATTCAGATTGAAGTTAGGATAGTTGAGAGGGTCGATCGACAATGAGTTGTGAGATGCTCATTTCTTCCACACTAAAGTTTTCCATGACTATTTAAAAGAGATTGCTACCTATCTTGCTACAGGTTAGTGGCCATCTAATTAAACTATAGTGTAGAAAAAGAATTTAGTTGTTCGAGCATAGACTACCAATTGATTGCAGGGAAGTTGTATAATATGGGGCCTGATTAAGTTTTACATTGTTGTATCCTTGATCATGAATGTGAGGGAATATTATGGGAATTTCATGCTGGAATTATTGGGGGAAGTGCTGGAGGTAAAGATACTACTCGAAAGGTATTACAATATGGTATTTGGTGGCCAACTCTTTTCAAGGATGAAAAGGAGTATGCAAAAACTTATGATGTTTTCCAAAGGGTTTTTCTACCCCATGGCGTGATGAAATGCCCCTGAATATGGTACAAGCACTTGTTGCATTTGAAAAATGAGTTATTTTATTTTATTGGCTCTATTCATCCTCCTACTCATCATTCTCATGCGAGCTATATTATTACCGCAACATAATATCTCACCTATTGGGTGGAAGATGCTCCAATTAAAGATTGTATTGCAGATATGACTACTAGATTTATCTTTGAGAACATCATTACTATGTTTATTTTCCATCACAGCCTAAAAAGTGACCATAGTTCTCATTTTATTAATGAAACAACCAGACTCTGTTGAAACATTTCATGATACAACATCATAAGAGCACCCCTTATCATTCACAAGCTAATGGAACTGTTGAAACATTTAAAAAAATAATGGAGAGGGAACTCACTAAGTTCTCTCCCAAAATTGAGATGATTGGGATGAATGGGTTCCTACAACCTTATGGGCCTACAAAAATATTGTCAAGAGACTGAATATGTATACCCCATTTGAACTAGTTTATGATAGGGAACTTGTTGTTCCCAATGAGTTTATTGTTCTGAATCTCTTCATTTCTCATGAAACTAGAATGTTGGGGGATCAATTTATTCTTGATCGAGTAAATAGGTTGTTGCAATTGGACAAATCCTAATTCTTGGCCTATTTTTATTAGACTGTTGAAAAGGAGCATCAGAAGGCTTTACATAATCATCATATCAAGAAGAAGTCCTTCTCTATGGGTGACCAAGTATTACTCTATGATATAAATCATCACTGTTAGGAAACCAGCTCACAGAAAGAAAGAAAAGATAGATCAAAGCCCTAGAATTCAACCTCTTCGAGGGGGCAACCTCCTTTACATTATATGAATGAACAATTATTAGATTATACAAATGACAAGGTCTCATTTCTATATATAGGAATCTAAGGGGTCATAATATAATTAGAGTCGACATAACAATAATAATTTAAGGGCATAGTACTAACAATAGTGGTCTTCTATGGGGCACAATAATAACAATATGGGGACTACATGGGCACAACAACATAATAAGGCGGTTGTACTAATAACAATAAGGGGTTACACTAGTAGTATAGGGACCTAACATGCTCCTCTCCTTGAAAAAGTGTTTTCCTCAACACTTGAGTAGTTCTCGATGCTTCTGTATAAATTTCTTGTCCTCTCATATGGAATATTCAGTGGGTAAGTACTTCCACTTGATGAGATACTATAAAGTTGATCGATTTCGTAGCTGTCAGGTTCTTATTTTTGTGACTGTTCCAGGTTCCAATATGATTTTTCCTTCCTCGTAAAGTTTTGGCAATATTGTTTGAACTGTGATCTTCTGCAACTTTTGAACCACTGGCCACACTTCTTTGTACTTCTTCCATTCATCCCTTGCTTCTTTTATCCAATATGGTTGAATAATAGAAATAGCACAAAACAATGCTTCCACATCCTCATCCTTTCTTAAGAGTGCATCTGCAAGAAAATTTTTCTTCCGTTTTCTGTAGATGATTTCAAAGTCATAACCCAACATATTTGTGACCCATTTTTTCTGTTCTTCTAAAGATAATATTTTTT
>APFE030672059.1:0-10789 GCA_000404065.3 Pinus taeda
GGAGATAAAGCCAGTTGATTCGGTCATATGCTTTGGAGAGATCTATTTTAAGAACTGCACCCTTCTTTTTCTTTTGTTTGACACTGTGAATTACCTCCTGAGCTACTCCTATGGCTTCATGAATTTGTCTTCCATCCAGAAAACCAAATTGTTCCATTGAGATGTTTCTTGACAGGATACAGACAGTTCTGATAGCTATCACCTTGGCAATGATTTTATAAATACAATTACACAAGGAGATCGGCCTGAAGTCTTCGAAGTTCTCCGGTTCATACTTTTTTGGAATGAGAGCTATAAAGGTTGAATTAAAAGTCCTGTAGACTTCTCCTTTCTGTCTTGATTCTTCTACTACATCGGTGATTTCAGAGCCTATTAGGTCAAAGAAAGAGAGAAAAAGTTCAATAGTCTAGCCATCAGGACCAGGACTTTTGTCTTTTGCCATATTTTTCATAGCTGCTTCAACCTCCTCCTTGGAAACAGGGATTGATAGCTCCTCTGCTTCTTCCTCCACGATAAATCTTGGGAAACATTGAGCTGTTCTAATGACTTTTGCTATGGTGGCCTCTCCCAGATATGAGAAGATTCTCTGAAAATGTCTCTGTCCTAAACCCGATAGGTCTGAAAAAGAGTTGGCCACCCTTCCTTCTTCATCTTTAAGGCTCCAAATGGTATTTACAGATTTTCTTCCTTTTGCATAGTTGTGGAAAAAACTAGAATTTTCATCCCCTGATTTTAATCATATTGCTCTACTCTTGAGCCTCCATTCTTCTTCCTTGTCCAAGAGAATTTGGTTTTGAAGCTTCTCCAGATGAAGGATCCTATCCTTTGAAGCCTGCGAGATATATCGATCACCCTCAGAGCTCTCCAATTTCCTCAATTCCTCCCTGATTTTAAACAGCTCTTCATTATGTTTTAGCTTTCTATTCTTTGCCCATGATATTGTCACTTTCTTTAATATTTTGAGGTTCTCCATAAACAGAAATCTTTTGTCCTCTCTTGCATATCTGTCTGGATGAATCCACATTTCCTTGAAAATATTATTGAAAGATGGATCTTTAAGCCAGGAAGAATTGAATTTAAAGGGGGCAAGGGGCTTTGGGGGGGGAAGGAGAGGTCCAAAAAAATAGGGAAGTGATCTGAGTTGCCTACCTCCTCAACCCACTGCCTGAGAATAGGTGCTTTTGAGATTAGGTCCTCAGATAGTAGAAAACGATCTAATCTTTTGGCGATCCGATCCTCCCCTGCTCTTCTGTTCCTCCAGGTTGGCTTGAGTTTGATCGGGGAGGGATCTATGAGGTTGTTATCCAAGAGGATATTGTGGAAGAAATCCGACAAAGGGTGTTCCCTGGCCGAAGGACCCCATGCCTCTGCCCTTCCTATTGAGAAGTTTAGGTCACCCCCCACAATCAACAGAGAAGACTTCATCAAAGATTTCGCCATCAAATCGTCCCAGAAATTCTCCCTTCCTTGACAAGGGCCATAAATGTTTACAATTAAAAGGGGATGGGAGAAATCAGGAGAAAAAACCTCCATGCCCATAACTTGCTTCGTCCCCCATTGATTAATGATCTTAATTCTTCCTTCTTTGAACCCAATTGCAAGACCCCCCGAATGGCCTGATGAATCTATTGCTGTAAAGTTCCATCCTGGCAGCAGAGCCTTTAGCATTGTTTCTACCTCTGTACCTTTCCTCAAAGTTTCTTGGAGAAAAAGAATGTCAGCTTTTGAATTTAGCATCCAGTCTCTCAGGGCCAATTTCTTAGGTTTACTGGCCAAACCTCTACAGTTCCAGGAGGACAAAATCATTTTATAACAAATTCGGGGGTCTGCACTGCTCTAAGAACCCCAGGGATAGAGTGTTGTTTTCCATCTGCTACATCCAACTTGGCTTTTAGTTTTGCCTTAGAAAGGTCTGATTTTCTACCTCTCTTGTTCTTGGCAGAACCATGAGAGGTCGACTGTCCTAAGCCTCCAACTACATCGGACAACCCGGGCTTTCCTCCCATAGATCTAAGGTTATAGGGGCACGGGGTGTGATGAACCGGGGAAACAAGAGGGGGCCACATATCTTCACAATTCAAATCAAGAGACGGCATGGCAGCCAAAATAGAATCTATATCAGCAGAGTTCTTTGCAGGTTCAATGATCTCGTTTAGGCCTTTGTTATGAGAGGGTGTGTTTGATGGCGAAATATGCATAGAAGCTGAATTATGCTCGGGAGATTATAGAGAAAAAAGAGGGGGACCTGAGCACATACCCTTTTCAGAATCGCTGATTGGATTTTGAACTGCCGATGCGACCTTTTCAATCTCCTCCTCTGCTTCCGCCAGATGTGGTTCAGTGTTCCGTGCCGCCTCTTGGATCTGGGGGTCTTCAGACGCTGGCTCTTTCTGAGTCCCCTCAATCTCCATTTCTTTAGTTGTCTGTTTCGCTATACCTTCTTTCTCCTGAGAAGCTTGAGCGTGATTGAAAACTGGTTCCATGAATACTGAGGTCCTCCGAATACGCCTCCTTCTTCTAAACAACGGGCAATCCTTAGCAAGGTGCCCATACTCATGAAAAAGGTGGCACCTAAAGGGCAAGTGCTCGTAATCCAAGATCTGTTCGAACACATAATCTTTGTATTGCAGATTAATTTTTTTGGCAAGACCTCTACTCGGATTAAGGCTCACTAGAATGTGGGCCATCGCTCTGTTCTTCGTCTCCAGAAAAGACATGTCTGCTTCCAAGAAGGATCCCAATCTGTTTGCGATGGCTTTAAACATAGCTTATGTCCATAGAAACGAGGGGAGGCCCGGTGCCCTCACCCATACCGGGAACACATCTGTTTTCTCTTTGATAGCATCAAAAAGGGGGCTCCATTTTTTCAGCAAAACCGGTATGTTCCCTATAATCCAGTTTCGTTCAAGCACCCACTCTGCCGCCTCCTTATCCTCGAACCGGAACATGAACCACCCTTTAGCTAAACCTTGAGCCTCGAACCATAGAGGTCTATCAGAAACGAAACGTTGTTCTCCCCAGGCTTGAAGAACTTCTGGCGAAAGTTTCTTACCTCTCGCCCTTCCGACTAGGGTGCATTCTGCTACTTCTAGGGTTTCTTCTATAGAGACTTCCATGCCTAAAACTAAGTTCCCTTCAAGCTCCTGAGATCCAATCGGCCTTTGGGATTTTCTTTTCTCCCCTTTTTTCCTTAAATCTTCTACAGAGGCCCTAGTTTCCCCAAGACCATCGATCCATTCTGGTTCCTCCTGATTCGTGTCCGCAGGGAAGTCTACCTCCGGCTGTGACTGAACAAGGGCAGAGAAAACGGGAGCGGGGTTCCCTGAAGAATGATGACCCGTTGACGCACCATCGAGACCTCCCGGCTCTCCCACTGGGTTGTCAATTTGACCTTCGAAGCCTCCTGCTGGATTTTCTTTAGAAAAAGGGGGTTCTCTTGGCAAAGAAACCCTAGAGAACAGAAGAAACCCTCAAGGACCCCTTGCTTTACCGAAACCTGAAGAAAGCCCCAAATTTACTATGTCTTCAAAGCCCTTTGAGGGAAAGTTCCGGCTTGACATTGTTTTACCCTTGTTCTCAGAAAAAAGAGCGCCTATTGTCGACCCATCCGCCGCTGTCTCCCCGTCCACCTGCTTGTGAAAAGCCTGGTTCCGAAGTCTAATGGCTTCGCTGCCTGAATCCTTGCTTTAATGCAGAAAGGAAGGATTTACCTCCTGATAAAAAGACTTCGTCCTCGACAGCTTGTATGCTCCAAAATAATGCTCCACGTTTTGGATTGTAGGATCCTTTCCCCACATTGAAAGAATATCCTCCAATTCCGGGTCCAAATCCACCAATTCATTAGGGTTAACCATGGTTTAGGGAGTCGTTCCGAGAAAAGCGACAACAAACAGTCAAGATGTCAAGTGCCCTTACCCTATTCTCTTGAAAACGGAAAAACGGAAAACCTGCAGCTCCGGCGATGATATTATCTCCTAACTAAGCGCTAAAGCAAAACGACACCAACCTCCAGCTGTTAGTCAACCAGGAGAGGTTTCCTACGCCTACACTTGTGCAGGGAAGGCCTGTCTGCAGTCTCCCTAACCGTGACCTGATCGCGGTTCCGCCCGAAACCCTCGCCTCCAAACCCTTGCCATCATTTTCCCAGTGAAGACCTTGAGATTTTTTTTTTGTGAAAAACCATTTACCAAAAAAAGAATTCCTCTTAGTCAACGAGCATCAATTCTTATAAATCAAAGAATTCAAGATCTTGGGGGAGGGCCAAATCCTAGTGAACTACCCTATGAACCCACAATATGCAATTCTTGAGGCCATGGTTCAAGACAGATTTGCATCAACAACATAGGAATATCATCTGGTTTTTTAACAAACCAAAAATATCAATCTCTATAAGGGCTCAAAGAAGTGGAAATAATCACGTTTAAAGTAGCAGTAATTGGAGCTATACAAGGCAAAGGAAGGCTTGGCCCTCCTAAGCTTGACACCATGTGGATTGAGGTACTAGACAATAGCTAGGATTGCATATGCAAAACATTGCAGAGTTAATGACACTTATTTTATTGCAAATATTTTAAATTTATTGATTTTTTTATTTATAAGTTTATTATATATATATACACATGTTTTACACATTTAATTATTACTTTTAAGTATTTTAATATTTATTTTAAGAAATAAATAAATAAACCTCAATTAATGATCCGAAAACAATCTTCATTTCTTAACATTGAACTTAATCTCCAACTTTTTCTTTAAACCATTCATATCTTATTATTATTATTATTTTAAACTAGAAAGAGTGTTTATTTATATAAATTTGGGTTTGGCTCATGACAAATACATCAAGAATTACACATCAACTTCTTAAAAGTTTCTATCATTTTTCTCTCGTCCAAGAGATATGCTAAAATTTCCTGAGGAGCATATTGTTGAGAGACAAATATTGGGTTTCAGCAGGTTTATACCTTACAAAATAGCCCCGTCATAACACAATATTTACAAAACATAAAACTATTGATCGATAATAAAGTCCTTGATGACTATGAACCTGAGCTGGTGAGTTGATTTGCCGCTAGGTTAAGTTATTTTTTTATTTATTAGAATCCATTAAGGGATAATTGATGGGCTAATTTGGCTATTGATGCACAATTCTCAGCCCTAAGGGTTAGCTCAGTTGGTCAAAAACCGTGCCTCGCCATCGGGAGGTCACAGGGTCAAATCCACCCGAAGCCCTTGGGGTCAGGTCTTGCAGTAGGCCGAGGGGCGATTTAGCCTAGCTATCGCCCAGACTTTTTCGTGGACGTAGCGATCACTCACTGACTAGGGTGCTCGTGAACCACATGCAAAAAAAAAAAATGATGCACAATTCTCCTGCTTTGAATTTGCATCTATCATTAGAGATCTTGTTAGCTTCTTTGTTATGGTCTCGTAATACATGAAAACATGTTATTTCTGGAATGTATTTTACCATTTTTGTGTTCTTTTCATGACATTTTCCAGATATTTTTCCTTTGACATTAAGCCTTTAACTAAATATTGCAAAATAAGGAGGGAGTCTCCTAGAATTGTGAGCTCTCTCACCTGCTTTTCTTTGGTAATCAAGAGACCTTGACAAAGACCATGAATCCCTCGTTGATTATCTATCATATGACCAAGACCCCATGATTAATCGAACACTTCATCATCCTCTAGGCCATAAATATCCCCTCTCCCTCCTACCACTCCTATATTTAATTTGTATGTGCCATCAAAATAAAGAATCCATCCTTGTCTACTATTCGTCCAAGTTTTGAATTCTACATTTGCCATTCTAAGCTTCAACATTCTACCATAATTTGTTAATTCAAACTAGTAATTTGTGGGTTGTAATCGATACTTATCAATTTACTTAGCTATACTTACTCTGGTTGATCCAACTCTTCCGTAGGGGAGCTACAATCGTGCTTTTGCGCCTCAAATTCAGCATACAATATAATGCTTTAATTGTAGTTCTTTGGGGAGGAGTAAGTTTGTTATTAAAGATTGCATTATTCCTAGCAAGCCAAACTTTCCATCCTATAAATTTGGGAAGATATTTCCAATAAATTTTGAGAAGAGTTGTTCGTATAAGATTGCCTTTGTAATTTTTTTTCCCAACGTGAGAAGAATTATTATAGATCATAGGGCCATTTTACCTTGCTGTGGAGAGGATATGTTGCCTCCATCCATACCCTTTTTATATATTCACATTCCAAAAAAATATGAGAGATAGCTTCCACTTTCTTCTCGCAGAGAGAACATCTGGAGGGGCCATAAATGCCTCTCTTTCTCAGGCTCCTAAGTATCAATATTTTCTTATGTGTAAGGAGCCAATAGAAGGAATTCACCTTTGGATTAGCATTAGTCTTCCATATTTTTTTCCAAATGATAAGTTTTGGAGGCATGTTGGACTAAAAGAAAAATGTCACATAGCCTTCCTTGATTGAATACTATAAATCATTCCAACCAATTTGATCTTTATCTTCCTTTCTCTAGGGATCACAACCTATCATTCATTCACAAAGCTTGGTAGCAAAGCACTAGAGATTTGGTGGAACATTGGTTAAGTTCTAAATCATCTAATTTCCAACTTCATCCCAATTGGAGATGTCATTCAATGTAAATTTTCTTTGATCACAAAATAGGCATCAAGTTCTTTCTCCTTGATGTTTTTTCTTCAAGGCTACTTTCCATCATTCTTCTTCCTGGCTGAAAAATCTCCAAACTAGTTTTTCTCATATTGCCTTATTCATTAGCAATGGATCTCATATTCCCCATCCCCCATGATTTTTATGGGCCTTCATTAGATCCCATTTAAGAATATGGATTTTTTTGGAGTTTTCCTTACCATCTTCCCATGGGATTTTGCAGGTTTGTTTTGATAAAGATGAAAGGATGCTATGTGGAGCAAGGAGAGATGAGAATTGGCATAAATATAGAGCTGAGAGATATGATTTGATAAGGAAAACACACCCAACAAGGTTGAGCCATTGAGCTTCCCAAGAGGTAAATTTCCCTTTAAATTTTGTTGCGACTCCTTCCCATGCTTGTGATGAATGGGATTTCAGATAGATTGGAGTTCCTAAATATTTGAATTCCTTCCATGATTCAACTATTTGACGCAAAATTCTTCCAATTTGTCTTTGCAACTTTAATGATACATTCCATGTATATATTTGAGATTTCCTTAAATGTACTTAGCCTCTAGAGGCTTCAAGAAAGGAATAAAAAAAAAACTTCTAGCTATTATTGTGGAGGCACCCCTTAATAAGAGTGTGCCATCAACAAATTGAAAGTGATATCCTTTCATTTTCCATCTTGCAACTAAGAGAATCTGCCATGATATTATATACGGAAGGAAATATAGGGCGGCCTTGACGAAGCCCTCAAGAGGTGTGGAAGAAACCAACCATTCTTCCATTAACCAAAGGGGGTATCCATGGAAATTTGATACATAAAGAAACACATCAAGTAAATTTAGCATCAAATCCAGATTTTTCCATCACTTTGAAGAGGAATTCATGACTTACTCTATCAAAGGCATTTTCCATATCTAGTTTGATGATCATGCCTTTGTCTTCCCGATTTTCACTGGAGATGATTGCCTCTTGATCCAAGATGATATTATCAAAATATGTCTTTGATGCACAAATCTTCCCTTATTTTTTGAGATAATTCTAGGTAGAATAATCTTAAGCCTTTTGGAAAAAAACTTTGAGATCACTTTAGAAGAGACATTATAGAGTAATATCGGTTGGAATCTTGAAAAGGAAGCATGATTTAGATCTTTTAGGATCGGGGTTAAAAAGGAATAATTTATCCCCTCCCCCCAACATATAATCATTCTTTAATGTATAACCCACCATTTTGTAAAAACCAAATTTTATTACCTCCTAAAATTGTCGGTAAAAATGAGCAGAGAATCCATCTGATCCTAGTGCTTTGTCCAGATTGAAGGAAAAGACACCTTGGTGAATTTCTTCTTTAGTAGGCTCTTTTTGCAGTGCATCATTTCCTTCCTTTTAAATAAACTCAGCAATATGTTCCAACATTGATTGTTTTGCTTCAGGGCTAACAGGGCATGTTGAACTATACAAATTGTTGAAGTGACATATTGCCTCCTCTTTGAGTGATGCAAAATCTGAAATTTGTATACCTTTCACAATGATCTCTTTAATAGTATTTTTCCAAACTAGATTTTTTTCTTGCTTGTGAAAAAAAATTGTGTTCATATCTCTAACCTTTAACCTAATGCTTATAGATTTTAAATGCCAATTATATTCTTCCTCTTTGAGAGCTTTATGCTAGTTTGCAAATTCTTCTCTTTCTTCTTGCAGCAGATCATGCATCACTAATTCATTCTCCATCTTATCCTATATAATTTCCATTATTTTTTCATGTACTTGTATTTTTCCCTGTTTTCTAGTTGTTGGTCTCGAGCACATTGTTTTAATGCAATATTCAAATGCTTGATATTTTTCTCCCATATCATAACCGGGCTTCCCATTACCCACTTGCTCCAAACCTTCTTCATTAGATCGTTGAAGTTTGGTGAGTTTGCCTAAATTGGAAAATAACGAAAGGGTGGTGGCCCTAAGTCAATGTCTTCTGAGACATCAAGAGACATCAGCCTATGATTTGAACTAATTCAAGGGAGGATTCTGGAACTAGCCAATAATTTTTGGGATAAGAATGAACCTAAAATTAAAAATTTGTCTAATCGGACAGCAATATGGCCTAGTCTAGTCTGCTTATTTCTCTAAGTGAATTTGTTAGTGGAATTCTTTATAGCTAACAAATTTAATTTATGGGTAAGGTCTTTTAAATGTTCTTGGAACTGATCTTGAATGTGGGATCCCCCTTTTTTCTCCCACTGATGTAGGGTTGTATTGAAGTCAACACCCAATATACATTTTGATCCAAGAATCATTTCCCAAAGGGCCACTAAGGAATTCCAACAATCATGTTTTTCTCTAAATTGAATAGGCATGTATATATTGACAATGGAGAATACTTGATTTGAAGGAATATGTAGGAAACGAGTAGCCAAAAAGTGAGATGTCAAACTATATTCTCACAATCTAAGTGAATATTGAGACCATATGGTGGACATACCTCCTAAAAATCCTCTTACACTAACGGAAAGAATCCCAGTACCTTTCCAAATCTTGTGTTGATTTTGGAGGACCTCTTGATCCCTAGTTTTTGTCTCTCGAAGTAGGAGAACTAAGGGTCTTTCTTTCTTGATCAAATATTTCACTTCCTCCTTCCTTTTTTCCAACCCTTATCCCCCTAAATTCTAGGAGAGGAACCTCATTACTTGTTGTATGAGTAGCCCCTTGCTGAGGGGTTGAGTTGCCTCCTTTTCTAGTATTTGTATAGCCCTTTAGTTTTGGATCTAAGGTTGCCTATGTTCCCATTTCCTTATGCTTCTTTGTTTTTTCATGCCTTACCTCTTGGTCTGCTGACCATACTTCCATTGGAGCCTTTCTAATTATTTTTCCTTCTCTACTTCTGACTTCTTGATTGTTAAGCTCAGAAACAAAGGCCCCAATTTCGAGCTTTAAGAGGAGTGGGATTGTTCCTCTTTTGAGGAAGATTCCACTATTCACTGTTATAGTATTGAACCATTTTCCAACAATGGCATAGATTCATAATTTTTCTTTGGGTCATGCCCTAGTCCTAAATTTTGTACCTATTATTGTACATTAGTTTCAATCATTTCCCCTTCACCGAATTGAGAGCCTCAGAGTTGTTATTTTTCTTATTTTTTCCTTTATTGGAACCTACGTCTCACTCTAGAGTGGATTGCTTAGGGTAAGTTATTCCTTTCCTTTGGTTCCCATTTTGATCTGGCTACTTTTGTATTTTATTTTGTTGTTTATTTAGGCCTCTTCTTCTCTTTTGTTATTGCCATTGTTCTCCTTCATTCCCTCTTTTTTGCTACTCCTGCTTAATTTTGTAGCTTCTTGCAAAGTGACCATATTCATGGAAAACTTTGAATTTAAAAAGAAGTTGATCATAGTCAACCTCCTAAATATGAGTCCAACTATCTAGATTTAAGGTTATTTCTTTGGGAGCCCCTTTTCTAGATCTACCTCCACACATATCCTTGTACAAGAGAAGAGTCTCTCTGGTGGCTCGACTCAATCAATGTATTTCCCAAGTGCATTACCCAAAGGAAGTAAGGATGACAGATGGGACATCATTTTGAGGGTTAAAATATGGGCTCCATCGATCTATATATAACCCTTGGCCCCCCATGAATTAAGACCCACTTCGAAATATTAGGTCCTAGTCATATTTGTTCTTGAAAAAGAAGGTAGAAAAAACTTTTCAACTTAAAGCCGAAACGACAGAACCCTTGATCATGAGTTTCCAATTTTTTTCAACCCACAACCTCACAGAATGCGGGGAGGGCTAGATCGTCGTGAATTGGCCTACCAAGCTACATTCAGCTAGTTACATGCTCGTGCTCTTGATTGTGGCGCAAAAACCTCGACCTTTGGAATTTCTTCCAGTGTTTTGACAAAACAAGAAGGTGTTTCCTTCTAGTTCCATGTCCCATTTGCAACCAATGAGTTAATAGCAATGATATTTGAAGCATGGGGTGGGAGTGAAGGCGAAGACTTGGTCAATCTGTCTATCTAAATGTAGAAAAAACATTGTATCCGCTGAAACTCTCAGAGTTGCATAAGAAACCTTCCAAAAGAATTATATGTTATTCACATATTTTTGTTAAATCTATGTTTTATATCATATATATAATTAT
>APFE030672061.1:0-19046 GCA_000404065.3 Pinus taeda
TAGGCACGACAATAGGATGACAAGTACACAAAGCTTAGGAAAATGTTACAATAGGGCACAAGTGATATTGATGTGGATTACCATCTTATAATAGATGGTTTGGTTAGATTTAGATACAAGATATATGTGCTAGACAACAGTGAGATCAAGAAGCTTATCTTGAGGGATTTTCATGCTAAACCATATTCAGATCACCTAGGATATTAGAAAACATTGACAACAGTGAAGAAGTTTTATTATATTCTAAATTTGAAGAAACAAGTGGAATAATTTGTGGCTAGGTTCTTGGACTGGTAGTAGGTAAAGGCGGAGTTTAAGCATCCAGGTGGACTACTACAATCGATTATGATTCCAGAGTGGAACTGGGAGGTCATTTCCACAGAATTCATCACAATTTTGCTAAGGACATCTAGACAACATGATTCCATCATGGTTGCAAGTAGAGAGGTTAAAAAAGGTAGTGCACTTCATTCCAGTGAAGTCTACTTATTCAGCTAAATATGTAGCACAAGTTTGAATCAGAGATGTAGTGAGGCTACATGGTGTTCCAAGAAAAATTGTGTCAGACATGGATGCTAAGTTCACTTCCAAGTTTTGGAAGGAGTTGTTTGCAAGTTTGGGGACAGAGTTGGCCTTCAACACAACTTATCATCCGTAGACAAACGGATAGACAAATAGGGTCAACAAGATACTACAGGACATGTTGAGGATGTATGTGATGCATCCATAGAGGAGATGGGAGGAGTACCTTCCGTTGGTTGAGTTTTCTTACAGAAATGGGTATCAAGAGTCTCTGAGGATGAGCCTGTTTGAGCCACTGTATGGACAGAGTTGTAATACTCCCATTAGTTGAAGTGATCCAGTGGGAAGGGTGTTGATAGGACTGAACATGTTGACAAAGATGGAACATGAAATGAAGGTAATCAAGAAGAAGCAAAAGGCATCACAAGATAGGCAGAAAATTTATACAGATCATAACAAGTTGCCTAAGGAGTTCTAGATTGGGGAACAAGTTTATTTGTGCATCAATCCCAAGAAGAGATCCTTGAGGATCGAATCATGTGCCAAGTTGGCACCTCAGTTTTTTGGACCTTTAAATATTCTTGAAAGGATTGGACTAGTAGCCTATTGACTTGCACTTCCTCTGATAATGAAAGTCCATGATGTTTTCCATGTGTCATTGCTTAAGAAATACGTTAAAGACATTGATCATGTGCTTGCCTAGTTTGTATTGCAAGTGGAGCCAAAAGGAGAATTTGAGCCAAAACCTCAATGTATTTTGAAAAGAAAGATGGTCATGCTCTAGAACTAAGAAATCGAGCAAGATAAAGTACAGTGGAAGAACTTTGGGCCCAATGAAGTTACATGGGAGATGGAGATTTAGATGGCTATGTATCCTTCTCTATTCGTTGATTGAGCGAATGTTTTGGCATATGTTTTGGTGTGATGTTTTCATATATGTATATATGTATATGGATGTAAGTACCACCATGAGATGTGTTATAAAGCTAAAATAAGCAGTATGGGTGTCATGTTGTTATGTCTTTCATGTTAGTTGCTTATCAGTTGGTTGATCATTGTAAACTACATCAAGATAGGTTATAAAGCTCTATGGGTAGTATGTTTTTCTTTTCAGCGATCTTGCTAGTTGTAGGTGTCATTGAACATCGAGGACAATTCCCCCCCAAGGAGGGTTTTGTAACAAACCTAGTCAAAATTCCATTGAAATAAAGTTTAAAAAAAAAAAAAGGAAAAATAATAACCAAGGTCACAAGATGCATATTCTAAGTTGAATGTTGGACAAGACATCATAATGTGGGTGTTCATTTGGTTTACTATGGCTAGGGAAATTGAAAAAGGTAATGGAAAAGGCTTTGGAAAGGAAAAATGACATTTCTGGCAATATTTTTATGAAAATAATGGAAATTAGGATAAGAGGAAGGTGAAAGGTCACAGGTTGCATGTAAGTAGGAAAATAATGTAAATTGAAGAAAATAGAGGCATCATTACTAAAAGGGTTTATGAGGATCAGTTCACAACCCTTTTTCAATTCAGTTTTGGAGCTCCCACTCTATTCTCTCACTCGTGGACACTTATAGAATTCTTGGAGCACTTTAGCATTAGAGGAAAGAAGGCAAAGGAGGGATAATAAAACAAGAGGAAGAAAAGATCAAGCAAGGAAGAGTAGGATCAAGCAACTACAATAGGATTACTTGTAGGTATCGATTTGCATGTGTCATTTTCTTGCTACTTTTAGCTTGCTTGGCACATGCATGTGTGTTTTGGTTCTCTTGTTGTCATTGGCATGGATTTTACCAGGTGTGATAGTGTTTTTCAGCCTTGGCTTTCCATTTCCAGATAGCCATGGTGTGGTGGGATCTCTTGTATTTGGTTGAGTTGGATTTCCAGATGGACTCGATGAGTGGGGTGGTCTCAAGATTATTCACAAGGGCTAGGAATCCCATGATGGGATACACAGTAAAGTTTGGATGTGAACACCTTGATTGAACCTAGGAATCCTCAACCACTGAATGGTGGGATACATAATAAATCTCAGTGGTGAATGCCCTTGATTGGGCCTAGGAATCCTTTCACTAGTAATTGCGGGATACACGGTAAATCCCAGAGGGTGGAAACCTCATAGGCCTAGGAATCCCTTGACTGGTAAAGGGGGGATACATGGTAAAGACAATATTTTGAGATGGATAAATTCCTCATGGTTTAGGCGGAGAGATCCAAAGTCATCCATGCTTGCTTAAGGCCTGGTGATCTGGTGGTGATTACTATAAATCTTGGTTCTATTGATGAGAGATGAGGTGTTTTGGCCTTGGGAATCCCTGGTTGATTTTGTTGTAAGTCCACATTCATTCTTGGAATATGGAACGGGGGTGATTGGCTGAAAGAAATTTTGGTTTAGCTAGTCTATGCTCTGGTTGTTCATGGAAGTCCCAAACCTTGTTAGCTTTTCCATGTGATTAATAAGAGATCCTTCTCCTTGCTATTTCATGTCTAAATGTATGGACTCATATGTGAGTTTCATGGTTGTTATATCCTTTTTATTTTTGTTGGTTATATATTGGTTATGGGTATGTTTTATGATAGTGATGATGTATGGTTCTCATCATGTTTTGATTAGTAAATGAATGATGAATATATGACTTAATATATGATAATTTAGTTATTGTGATGAGGCATCAATGCTTCCTTACAAATATTAGATAAGTATGAGACCCCTATGCTCATATTTGTTGTTATGACCTATAGATTGAATATTTGTGACATGTTCGACGAAATTTTTGTCATGGATAGTAGGGATATAGTCAAGTAATTGATCAAATATTTTCATTAGTAACCTTGTTTCAATTTTATTTTCACTTTTGAAGGTTTCATGAAGTTCTGGGTAGTGGCATGATTCCTGACCCTGAAAAATTGGCTCAGAATCTGCAGGTGTTGGCTAAGAACTGCCTAGAAAGGTCCATAGTCACTGGCATGCCCTGCTATGGGAGTGATTGGAAGGCCTCAGTCGCATGCATGGCTTTTCATGGGAGTGGTTGAGGGTCTAGATCAGTAAAATTTCAAGTTTCCTCATGAGTTGGTCACGTGGAAGTGTTGGTTGTGTCTTAAAGGTTCTATAGCTTCTGTGGAAGGTCAGTTTGGTTTTTCTTTTCGAATCCACTTCCTTAACTATACATGGGGAATTGAATCACATCATAGTAGCCTCTCATCACATGTTTACCCCAATGGACTGGTTGGATTGGTAAATATGGGAGGAGGGTGTTACACTAAGGAAAGAGAAATTCAAGAAATCACCCAACCACTAGAGGTGGGAAGCGAGAAGATTAAGGTTGCAAAGGCTAGGCCGATTTTAGAAGGTTTCCACCCTCGCGTGGAGAACCAAAAAGGAACTCCTTTGGAAGATGAATAATGTTATGAGTAAACTATATGAGGAAAAATCAACATGGATGGATTTGTTTCAACGAAAGACTGCTTAGAGTATGAGGCAAAGAAAGAGTAAAAATATTTTCTAAATGCACTCAAAAGTTTTATTCACATGAAAATAATAATACAATATAAATACAACAAGATATGTCTCGATATACTTAATCTATTTTGGACGTACAATCTCATGGTTGAGTGAATATCTCAACCACACACCAATCTAGGAAGCTGACAAGTTGGAGAGAATCTCTCAACCAACTAGACCTCAAGAAACTCCTAATTACTAGGAACATAATCCTATACATAGAAAACATCAAAACTAAGATAAGCAGGACATATATTTTCAATGTTGTCCCCTTAATGAGTACTTGTCTCGATCTCAATCAACAAGATCTACATCTGGTCCAATCTAGAAATTACACCTTGTACCGTGTTCATGTAGACATCATCAAATTGTTGACGTCCATATAAAGGAACAACCATCCACCTGAATGCATGGGTACTTAACCGCTGCAACTGTTGATCTAATAGGAATTCCTTCACATGCATGGTTCATCCAACTTCTTGATGAACTCTCTTTGACTTGTTCCTTCACACTATGATATTATTCCATCTCTCAGTTCCCCCCCTTAATCAAAGACTCAATTATTTGATTACATATCAAGCTTAGATACAAGTACACCTTCCACACTCATACCTACCAAGTGGTTGATTCCACAACTTCATGTCACTAGGGAGCACATAAAAAATGGGTATGCATACCTCTCTGGGTCTAACAACCATGTGTCCTTTTAATATACCAATCTTAAGAAGATATTAGGTACATAAAACATTTCAAGGACCACAATGAACCATTACAAAGCAATATATGACATGTATATTTGATATAATTACAATGTGTGACTCATACTTTCTCACGATCATGACTTTGTTCCACAAACTCAAACAAACTTTCATTATGTTGTCGATGTTGCAACCAACTTCCATCCTTCATTGCTTGAATTTTTTGCCACTCATATGGGACACACCACAACATTCATATGCTAGATCACACCATTTCTTTCTCACTTGAATCTTCCATCATAGTATTCACTCATCATAGGCTTTGTACTTTTGAGTCTTTGGCATATTCATTTTTAACTTTGGCCTATTGGTCTTGGATATCCATGCTTTATCTATCATCAATTAGATTCACGAATTCTAACAAAAAGACTTCATATTGAGATCGTAAATCTCAATATGTACACAAAATTCCAAGACATATTCACCTTCACCCATACCCAAAAAAATAACAATACCAAAGACCAATATAAGCACAAGAAATGATCTAAATATGACCATGCTTTTATGCATTAAGGAAAAATCCTTAAACAAGTAATGAAATATCCACTTTTACTATGATTCCATGAGTACAAATTTTAAACTTTGGGCATATAGCTCTACCACATTGGCTACATGTTCGCTCAACGTAGTTCTACAACACTGCCACTATGCAACAACGTAAATGTGACACAACAAGTTTGCACACTGCTCCTCAATGAAACTCCTTAACTTTGATCCTTCCTCTATCAACTCTTTAATGCTGGTCCTTCCATGCAATGGAGGTTCAATGTATCTGGCTACGATTTTTCCACAATAGGTCCTTCTACAAACTAGCTATACACTAGTGGTATATCACATGTGTTTTCCCCCACACCACAGCTGCTAGTTTTCCATGCTGGACACTTTTCCCCACACGAAATTCAACGCAACTTTTCCACAACTTTGGTCAGCATACACTCTCACGCTCAATATGCACCGATATGTAGCTCTTCTACATCGAATCACTCGAAAGTAATATCAAGGAATGTTCTCTCCAACAACACCAACGAATATCTAAACCAATCACTCTCCCACCATTTGGCTCTTCACACCAGAGCACAAATAGGAGCAACTTTGAAACTCCAACACCAACAAATAGTGTATCCAATGCTAATTCCATGACTTTCAACAACCTTACCACAGCTTGAAATTTTCCAATCTTAACACAACAACGCACAACTCAATCAATCCTCCACACACCAAATGTAGATCCACAATACCACTTCCAGATCCCTGTCACATATAGATCATGAACTCTCAAAATTTCTCCTCTCAACATGTAGTCAATGACTTTCCAAGTGTTTTTTTCCTATCCTTGTCCACAAACATTTGCTCCAATGGTCTCCTTTCACACGTTCACAACAACTACTCCCTCTGCTCTTCTACTCTTCCACCAATTGGTTTCTTCTGTTGGCATAATCAGCCTCCACATATGCTCCAACAACAAATACCAGTCTCACACTAGTGGCAACAATGATACCCTCACAATGGTCTCAACACAAAAAAAAAACAACGCAAAAGTAAATATATTTGTATTCTTCCTAGGATTTACCTAGGCCCTCCCATGAGGGAGTCAGGCCCAAACCTACTATGTTACCAACAAATATTTTCTAAATGCACTCAAAAATTCTACTCACATGAAAATAATAATACAATATAAATACAACAAGATATGTCTCGATATTTTTAATCTATTTTGGACATACAATCTCTTAGTTGAGTGAATATCTCAACCGCACACCAATCTAGGAAGATATAGTTGGAGAGAATATCTCAACCAACTAGACCTCAGAAAACTCTTAATCACTAGGAGCAAACTCTCGTACAAAGAAAGCATCACAATTAAGACAAGTAGGAATTAAATTTTCTAGGTAGAGTTACCCATGACTTGTTCCAATAGAAAACTTGGACAAAAAACCAATAGAGAATTTTAGTTTTAGCACATAGAACGTGATAACAACTCACATTTGGACCATAAGGCTTAAAACACACAAAAGGCCCTAAGAAACAAAGCTCCAAAGGCCCCCAACTAGGAGGGGGCTCCAAGACTACTAGTAAACAATGAACTTGATCTCCCGATGAATTGCAATAAGAGCCAAAAAAACAATTATAAACAAATAAAATAATGGAATCATAGAGGAGGGAATAATTAATAAAGCATAGCATCATCACGAGCTCTTTTGATTCCTATTGCACTCTGACATTCCATGAGATTTCGTTATCTTCAACTTTATCTAAAACTTTCAATCGAAACAACTTTACTCTGCAACTCACAAATCTACTATTGCTACAGATGCAGGTGTGATGAGTCCCATCAATAGGTATATCTTGAAGATCATTATGCCATCCTCTAGCCTTAAAACCATCATTTTCTCACACTAATTCACATTTTTGGTTATAATATGCTTAGTAAGAAGAGTAAAAAGCTTTTTCCATAGTATGTGGCCAAATGTGGTTTAATTGCAGGAAAATGAACCATTTTTGAGGCATTTATTATGCAGGGGCTTGATGGAGGCAACCAGAAGAGAACCTAGGGTGTTTTTCCACCTCCTTAACTTGGCTTGGGATAACAAAATCCTCTCTGACCAGTTCGAATTCATTTACAACCAAGTAACTCATAGTGCAAGTGAAGCTCAAGCGGGAACTAATCCACCATTTTGGAGATCAAGGAGGGAATCACTCCTATTCTCAAGGGAGCTACTATCATCTACCCTTTTGTATAAATAAAAAAGATGAAAATCTCATTAGCATTCAAATTTTTTATTTAGCTAGGTGTAGCTATTGAGCTCAGAGCTTGACATTGTTATTTTTACTTTCATGTGACGTATGAGACTTTTACTTTCTGATAATGAGAAGTTGGTTATTCAACTGCATTTGAGTTAGTTTTAGAGGGCTGAGACCCTAGGGTTTGGGCCCAACCTATAGGATTTGGTCCCTCTTTTGTAATTTTGTTTTTTTATTAGTTTTATGCATTTCATAGCTTTCTTTCATTATATTAGAGGTTAAGTTATAAAAACTTGTGATTGCAAGCTTCTACATCACCTCTCTTGTGGGAGAATGGTTTGAGGGATTCACAATCTTAGCCCAAAAACACTGTTTTTATGATTTCTTGGAAATAGATAGATGTTAGTTTTCCTTCTTCCTATTTACTTTCTATAGCTTATGAGTTATTTTAGTGCTAAGAGTAGTGGTATGGCATAAAATAGACGTGATTCGAATTCAACTCATCTTTTCCATCCTAGTTTATATCATTGTGTTAATGATCGATGGATGTATGTATGTGCTTGGTTGTAGGGATGTGTTGATATGAAGGGGAGGTCACCCCTTTCACCTCCATTTCATAATGCTCCATATTTTCTTTCCATCCCTCAATTATGCCCCCAAAACTCTGTTTCTATAGTCCCTTTGCTTAGGAAATTTAGGACACCATGGGAATTCATCCTGGTGCAAGACAAACCTATGAGAGGTCCCGATCTTGGCTAGGAGGCTTCCCCAACCTTCCTTCACTCTCTCCAACCTTCATCTACCTATCCATGCCCTCAAGGCATCATCTCCACCCTAAAAGGGCTCTCATAACCCCTTCTATAACATCACAGACCCTCTTGTAGCAATACATGACCTCATGTAGCATCACCTGTAGCACCACTTTTCTTCACCTTATTTGCTCCCTACTTCAACCTTAGCTCATTCAAGATGAATATTTAGCCCAATTTTATGATTTGATGATTAAGAGAATTTCCTAGACAACTCCAACCATTCATTTTCCTCACTGCAAAATAGAGTAGAATTAGCGTTTTTCAATCGCAAGCATGATGAAACTTAGATTTCTAATTGTTGGTTGTGTGTTATATTATTTCCATGACTAACCCTAGTTAGAGGGGTGCCAGAAAGCACCTCATTCTTTGTTTCAGGCACAACGGGGGGCAGTAGCCACCCTTTACGGGGTCTGGGCTAGTGCCCCAGGCAATTTCTTTTTGGACCCCATATTAGGAGGGAAAGCCTACCTATGGTTTTGGGCATGATAGTTTTCTGCCCATGGTATTTTGTAGATCCGATCAAGCGAACTACAATGATATTCTAATCCAGGGTTATAGATTAGGGTTTATGGATGCTTCAGCATGTACATATATGTATTGTAACATTGAAAGGAATATAATGAAAATCAATTTGGTAATCCCGGTTTTGGGATCTAGGGGAAAATATCTGTGTATATTTGTTTTATGTTTTATGCTCTCATCATTGTTTATTTTCTATTTTTAGAATTCGTATGTAGGTTATTTTTGTATGGGGTTAAAACCTACACTGATTTTCAAGCAAGTGTGCAATAGATTGATGATACATGAACTAATGTTGTTGATTTGATGAATTATGAAATATAGAGTATCTTTCCTTATGCAAGTAGATTAGCCCTTTTCCTTTCATGAAATTATTAATTATCATCTATAAGTTGAGCAAATGGCATTTTCACTACCATAGCTAGAATAAGTTTTCAATTGTGCTTTCACCAACAAGCTTTCATTATAGTTCAGTAGGAGGAAATGTATATCAAAACCTTGATCTAATGTCATGCCTGATGGTGGCATCAGTTGAATCTAACCTATTTTTCATATAGCATTGACACCTCTAAGTTTGTATGAACCCCGGGTTGATAATTTGAGTTGAGGATCCCTTGGAGTTGCAACATTCTTGTTGTAATACCAAGGCTCGCCACTTTTTTATGTCGTTGTCGGGGACGTGTCCTAGTAGATATTGTTGCTTCTTAAGCATTGTTTCCTATTTTGCATTCAATTTTGAAAAATAAAAATATTTCATTCCTTGTAGGAGTAGGGATAATCAAGGAAAAATCTTACCAAAACCCCCCACATCCTCAATAATTCAACATTCACTTTTCTTCGGTGACTGTGAACTTCCCTCTCTGACTGTAGGGGAGTTAGAAGACCCTCTAGGTGAGAAACCTGAAAATTTTTAAGAACATATTGGGGAAGAAGAAGAACCCACATCACCTACCCAAACTATGGTCGAAAACAAGAACAATGAGGTTTTCCCCATCAGAGAAACCAGTGGAGAGGCTAGAATGAAGAATATAATCCCTACTTCCATTCCACACTTCCATGGCTTAACCTTTAAGGATCCTAACACGTTCATTTTTTAAATTTTTTTTTGTTTGTAAGACCTATGACTATGCCTCTCATGAGCATAATCTGAAATTTTTCCCCTCTACCCTTAAAGATGCAACCTTGCACTGGTTTATGGGTATGCTAGGAGGAAGCATCACTACCTGGGCCCATATGCAACAAGCCTTCAATAGAAAGTATAGGACTACTATTGGTCCAAAGAAACCAAGGAATAAATATTTAGGATGACTCTTGGACTTGATGAATCCCTAGAGGACTATAAGGAGAGATTTCAATTCAATTATAGGAGGGCCAATTGTATCCTTGATCCTGAGTCACTCAAGCTAGTTCTTCTCCGAGGAATAAGGGAGGATATGTTGGAAACCATGAACATGATTTCTAGAGGAGATATCTATTAATTACCTTATGATGACATTAAAACTGTATTCAAGAATCACTCTATAACTATTAGGAAAAATAGTAGGGCTAGTCAAGGCTTGGTTAGTTCCTCTCCCTCCAAAACATCCATCAATAATGAGATAGGGAACATGTTGGAGTATTTAAAGAGTGAAATTTTGCATACCTTTGCATTGCAAATGGATACCATGAAAATCAAAAGAAATCAAGAGGAACTAGAGAGGGCACTAGCCATTTTCTGCCCCAGATGCACTAAAATACATACTAGGAATGAATTCCCATTGAATGTCATAGAATTCTACCTAGTATGTGAAGAAAATAATGAAACACATAAATGGCCCTCTTTTCCAGGCCTAAATTTTGTATACCAAGGGGAAAAAGGAGGGTTAGATCAACTTTGCTTCATTAATCAAAGAAGGCCTCAAGGACCTCATCCATATCAACAAGGTGTGCAAGGTGCACATTACTCTTATTACAGTCCAAATAAGAATGCGCCTTTCTAGCCATGGTACCCTTCCACTCATCCATCATGGTCCACACCTCCTTCTTGGCCTTATACTCCTCCATATCCTCCTTAGACTTTCAACCATCCTTTTCATCCATGTCCTCCCAAATCTTCTCAATGAGGCAACCCATCACAAGGGTGGAGGCCTCAAGTCAACTAGCCTCCCGCTTTACTACCTCCACCCCAAAATCAACCACAACTCACTCATCCTACTCCACCTAAGCAACCTAAAATGCCTTTTCAACCTAATTTGAACCTGAACAACAAGTAGGAAAAATAGGTTTACAGTGGAGAGACATCCTATCTTGCTTATGTTGTGGAAATCTAGAAGATCAACCTTCAGTCTGGGAGAGTGCTCCTAGATAATAATCCACCTTCTCCACTTGAAGAACTTGAATAAGAGAAGGAAGAGAGTGATCCTCAAGTCAATCCACATCCCTAACCTGAAAATTGATCCATCCTAGCTAGCACACCCCATAAGAGGTTGAAGTTGTGGGAGAATTGAATAATTTATGTTTTATGATACCCCTTCTCTAGGCCATTGAATATATTCCAATCTATAATAAGCTTATCAATGAAAAATGTTTCAAAAAACCTAGGAGAAGAAAAAGAGACACCCTCACCATCAATGTTGTTGGGAAACTATTTGATCTAATGCCTCGGAGGGTGATCTTCCCAAAATACTTAGACCCTGGAAGCCCAATAGTGGATGTGAAAATTGATGGCATTATGGTCACTAATACCCTGATTGATCTTGGGGATTCAATCAATGTGATGACTAGGGAAACCATGCTAAATCTCAATCTCTAAGGGGATTTGAGGAACACCACCACATTGTTGTAACTTGTAGACATATCCATAATATCTCATGAGGGAATTGTTGAAGATGTTATGGTCTTCATTGGCTCCTGGGAGTATCCTATTTATTTTTTGGTTCTCCAGCCAACAAACAAGTTTAATGGCTATCCTCTCATATTAGTAAGACCTTGGTTGGCCATTTTCGATGCCTACATTAGTTACAGGGCTGAGAACATGACAATCAAGAATTGACATTTATCTAAACAAATTATGTTGTATAATCCTACTCAACCTTATATTGAAGATGATTTACCCATATGGTTAGAGAAGTAGGAGGAGGATGAATTGTATCATACAACCCCCTACGTAGTTTGCACTCTAGATAATGTTAAAAGTGGGGCATGGATTTCATTGGGCCAATTGATCCACCATTGGGATAGAAGAAGTACATCATTGTGTCCATTGATTACTTGATAAAGTGGGCTAAGACAAAGGCATTTAAAGCAATAACTCAGCATAAGGTGGTTGATTTTTTTAGAGAAAACATCTTCTACAAGTTTGGGTATCCAAGGGAGGTAGTCACTGATCAAGGAGCATAATTCACTTCAAATCTGATTGAAGATCTCATGGGGCAGCACCATGTCAAGCACAAAACATCTACTGCCTATCACCCTCAAACAAAAGGGTACTAGGTGGAAGTCGCCAATAGAGAATTGGAGAACATTCTTACAAAGATTGTTAGCAAAAATAGAAAGGACTGGGAAGATAGACTTATGGAAACTACTTGGGCCTACAACACCACTTGGAATACTGCCCCTAAATTAAATCCCTTTGAGTTGGTCTATGGGAACAAGGCCCTATTGTCTATTGAATTTAAGTACAATACCTTGAGGATGGAAGCTTAGTTAAACTTGGATCTCACTTCAGCACAACAGGAAAGTCTGCTCGAACTCAATGGTATAGATGAATTCAAGACGTAAGGTCTCCTACACACTGAGGTAATCCAATTACAGAGGAATATTTGGGATGCCACACACATTAGATAAAGGAATTTCCAAGAAGGATATTGAGCCTTGTTATATGATTCCAGATTTAAGGATTTCAAGGGGAAGTTGATGATAAGGTGGTTGGGTCCCTATCTAGTAGAGAAGTGTCATGAGAATGGGTCTATCTAAATCTGAACCATTGATGAGGAAGGGATTTCCTTACTTGTTAATGGTAAAAGGTTGAAATTGTACAAGAAACCTCTTTCCAAGGAAGAATTTTTCAGTTCAGTTAATAGATAGTTAAATTTGATTTGGAGACTCATAGCCATCAGTCCACCAAAATTTAAAAAAAAAAAAAAATACAAAAAAAATAATAAGAGGGCCTAGATGACAACCTCCATGAGGCATTTGAGGCCCACTCCTAAGTTGAAAACCTCTCTGAGGCAACGCAGGAGCAGAAAAAAAGGGGAAAATAAAAATAAAGCATCCCCAGGTGAAAACCTCCTCTGTGGCACCTAGGTTAGTCATGCAAGATGAAAACCTCTATGAAGGCAGCCTATTTGCCTTAAAAATAAAAGAAAGAAAAAAACAAAAGAGAAAAGAGAAACACATGGAGTAGCTCTTACACCATTTATGCTAACATTATTTTTCTTTTGCAGGACTACACACAGTTTGCATATTTTATGGCTACATGACTAAATCTATAAGTTTCCATCCATCCTCCCATCCACACACGTCAACTCTATACCATCCACTCATATAACCATCTCTCTTCACCATCCAAACAACAAGAAACTCGAATTACACCTCCTCACTGTGATGCTATAGGAGGGACCTATATTGCTACATGAGGTCCTATAATGCTATAGGAGGAGACTATGAAGCTGTATCTAATGAGAAGTATATACTAGAAGGCTATGTTGCCTCTAGAAAATGATAAAGGGGGGTCCTCCAATGATTCTTTCATCACCCATCGATTTTACTTAGCCAAAACCTTTTCAAAATTTCCACTCTGTTCTACCTCTAAAACAAAACAAAACACATAAAGATATATTTTCTATTCCTCCAACATCTACACCAATTCCTCATGACACTAACATTGTCCTCATGACCCATTATAACTTCCCCTAAACACCAACATGCAAGATGAGGACTTCAAGCTAGGATCAAATGACTGCTATAGGGAGAAAACTCCTCCTATAGTAGTCTGTGCAGTCACAATAGAAATCCTTGAGATCTTCTTTTTCCACCCACAGAAAGAATGATGAAGCCATGTGTGTAACTAGGAAGGGGCATGTCATCCTCAGGAAGGCATTCCACCAGCAGTAGAAACTTGGACATCAGGGAGGCACCTTCACACACACAACAAAGTTATCAGTCAGGGTATCATCAAGTTATGAACACATGCACAAGAAAAGATAAAAAGAGTCAAATCCATATAATATCATGATATTACATGGCCGCTCTTCAGCATGCAACCATCTCCGGAAATTCAATCCACAAGTAGGATCAATTATGTCAACCCTCACATATTCCCTATGCATAAAATGACTAAAATGTTTAATGGTCAAGAAAGGAGTTTTAATAGGTTGGAGGTACCCAGTGAACATGGCCACCCTCTGTTAGTGAACTTAAGTTTGTATTAGTCACCCATACAACATGGGGATTTCAACTCAAATTGAGGTGGTGTTCACAAAGAGTGGGGTGATAATCACGAGGAGAGATGAAATGATTACAAGGAGTGGGGATAATGGTCCAAAAAAGGAAATGGGTGTATATTCCATATCACCAAAGCGCTCTAAGCTTTTACCCCAAAGATAATATTATTTACTGTGCTCAACTTCATTTGCACCATTGCTCATTCCAAGAATAGGTAGAGGAAGGATGAGATATTTTATTAGACCACCTAGGGTACCACCAATAAGTTTTGAACCATGTCTGCAAGTGCTATAGGAGGAAGCTAGAAGTCGTGCTAAGATGCTACAGGTAGACGAAGAAGGAGCTACAGGAGAAATTGGAAGGTGAAAAAGGAGCCACAGTGGCTTGAAATTGTCTCAAAACCATCATACGCACATAGATTTGTTTTGACAATAAGTGACATCCTCCTTCCTTTTTTTACATCCATTTAAATGAGAAGTATGCCTAAAATTGATAGGTTGTAATAGTCAATTAAGAAGTAGGAGGAACTTTTGGAAATTGTTGTGGTTAGAAGCAGAGGAAAAGATTTTGGATGGTATCAATTCTATCATCCTTCTCCCTCACTGCTACAAAAGAATTTAACATTGTTTCACCACTGAGATTGTTTAAACAATTTTGAATTCCATGCCCAAGTAGCACCAAGGAGGGACAATAGAAGAAATGGGGGGAGAATTTAACAAAAGAGAACCCTCATACACTGAGAAGATTCACCAACACCCTCCTATAGTGAACATATTCAGAAAACACCAATGGTTGGGTTTATTTGAGTAATTAAAGGGGTCTCATGATTATCTCACTAATGAATTTCCCATGGAATTACATTATCAAGGAGAATAAAGTGCCACTAATTTTTTCAAAGGGTTTTCCATCCTCTAAGTCCTAAAACAATAAGCAGAGTGACCACCTTACCCTTATGAATTTAGTGGAGCAAAGAAGACAAGGCAGTGAGTGTCACACCTAGGAAAAAACTTCTTCATTTTTAAAGAGAATCATGTAGAATATAAGAATGTTGTAAGAATTGAAATCCTACCTTACCCTTGGGATGAGGTAGCTTACCATATCCTCAAGTATATATCTTGTGAAAGGATATTGGGTGTATTATATGTCTACTACATCATATTGCTTCATGATCTAGGATTCAAAGCAAGATTGCCTCTCCCTCAAAGACTTAGCATTCCCCATTTCCTCCTAAAATCAATCATTGAGATGAGTCAGAAGGTGAGGGAAGGAAATCACCAACACTTATCTCACCATGGCCTCATTAAGTTAATTGTGATCGATTCTTTGAGCCACTTAAGGATTCCTAACCTATGGACTAAATTTTTGGACATGGATAGGGAAACTTATATAGAAATACAAGATATCACACCTGGAGAAACACCAACCTCTAGCACTAGAGGTAAAGAAGAAAAAACAAAGGAAGAAGAAGGAGAAAAATCAAAGGAGGAAAAGGCAACAAAAATAGAAGAAGAGGAAAGAAAACAAAAGGAAGAGGAGGCAATAGAGACAGAGGAAAGAGAAACATAAATTATAGGAGAAGAGGGGAATAAAAAAGTAGAAGGAACAATAATCACTAACGAGACTTCTAAACCCTAAGAATGAGAAAAACAACCACATCAAACAAGTATATATCTAGAGGATACTAAACAAGAAGTAGTTGCAACATTGGCTACACTATGCACGCCTGTCAAGCCCAAGAGGAGGAAACCTAGAAGATGTCCCCTATATTTTAGAACCAGGAAAAGCACCAAAATTAGACAGGGGAAACCACAAACTCCCACAAGGGTCCCTATCATTATTGATGAATCACCATTTAAAAAGGAAGAAGTAAGACCCAGTGAGGGAAATATTGAGGAGGTCAATTCTCCTAAAACCAAAACCAAATCATTTGTAGCATTTGTGGGTAGGCCGACCACTATGTTAGTGACCTTCAAGAAACCTAGGACACAAGCTTCATTTGAGCAAGTAAAATAAGAGAAGCTACAGGAGAGACATGGTTTGCTACAGGAGAAGCAGAGTTTTCTATAGGAGGAGCAAAGGAAGCTATAGGAGTAGAAAAATGAGCTACAAAAAGAAGTAGCCACCTCAAAGTCAGTTGGAAAGGACCTCTAAGAGCTCCAAGAGCCTGATCCACAACCTAGCTTGGGGTCCTGCTACAAATTTATTGGAGGAAGGATCATCCCTAAAAATTTTATAGTCTCGCTCCTTTATGATACGGAGATGAAGAGAGGCAGAACCCACAAGCGGATGAAAATTTCTAAATCCAAGAATTTGGAAGATGTCGGCCTCGTGGAGGAGAAATTCATTGAAATGGGAAAGGAATTGAGTGATTTGAGACTAAGGGAGTTTATTATGAAGGAGAAACAATAGGCAAAAATAAACAAGGTTGAGAGAGACGTTGCATGAGAAAGAAACAAAACTTTCCACCATGGTAAGTCTCTTTATGGAATCCCTGCAATGCAGGAAGCCATCAAAATATTATAATATATTCCTTCAAGAACAGTGATTGCAGTTCCAAATAAAAACTCTAGTGCATTATGGGCCTTTGCCTTTTCAGGACTGCAAACAATTTATTGAGTTTTGCAAACAAACTAGTATGGAAGACAGGGCAAAGTTAGCTGAATTCTACATGCACAATTTCATTTTGACATATATGAATGTTTGGGATCCCAATTAAATATTGGGAGACATGCAACTAATGGCTTTAACATCTCGGTTGACTCATGAAGAGACAAGGGTTGAGGAGGTGAAAAAGGTAATGAAAAAAGAGGAGAAGGAGCCCTTGTATATCATAGCAGAGCTAGTGAGCCCTAAGGATGCCATGAACAATCATAAACTCATCTCCTCTTATGCTACTTTAGCACCCAAATAAATTGCAACCTAGGAGCAACCCATTCTGCACTTTGAAGACACCTTTAGAATGTTGGGAACATAAAGTATGCAAGCTTTCTAGTGAAGATGGCATGCCTTACCCCACAATCTACAAATAAAAGAATATCACTCTCCTGAAAGGCTAAGGAATGCATTGGAGAGAACACCATTATGTAAGAGAGTAATGCAAAGGATGAAGATCAGATGGATAGGACTCAAACTCAGTCCACCCTATCTGCCAGACTTATAAGAAGGAAGGAACCAAATAGAATATTAGAAGGAATGGACTGAGATAGAAAAAAATGTAGGGTTTTACCCACAAGAAGGCACAACATTTGAGGTGCCTTGGGATGTAAAAGAGGTCACCAAGGCCATGAAAAAGATTCACATGGATGACTAAGTTGCTCAAAGGATGAGAAAACCCTTCAGCTAGGGAGATGATGATGATTCCCATCAATAGGTACATCTTGAATATCATTATTCAATCCTCCAATCTTAAAACTATCCTTTTCTCACATTAATTCACAATTTTGTTATAATATTCTTAGTAAGAAGAGTAAAAGATGGTTGTCATAGTATGTGGCATAATGTGGTTAATTGCAGAAAAAATAAGTATTTTTGAGGCATTTACTATACAGGGGCTTGATGGAGACAACCAGGGGAGAATCTAGGGGGTTTGTGCACCTCCTTAACTCCCTAACTCAGCTTGGGATCACAGCATCCTCTCTCACCAGTTTGAATTCATTGACAACCAAGTAACTCCTAGTACAAGTGAAGCTTAAGAGGGACTAGATCCACCTTTTCCCAGATCAAGGAGGGAATCACTCATATTTTCAAGGGAGTTACTATTAGCTACCCTTTTTTATATATAAAAAAAAAAGATGAAAAACTCATTAGGATTCGAAGTTTTGATTCAGTTAGGTGTAACTATGGAGCTCAGAGCTTGACATTGTTATTTTTAATTTCATGTGACACATGAGAATTTTACTTTTTGATAATGAGAAGTTGTTTATTCAGCTGCATCGGAGTTAGTTTTAGAGGGTTGAGACCCTTCAGTTTGGGCCCAACCCAGAGGCTTTGGTCCTTCTTATATACCTTTACTTTGTTCTTAGTTCCAAGCATTTCATACTTTCTTTCATTACAGTAGAGGTTAAGCTATAAAAACGTATGATTTTATGATTTCAAGCTTCTACAACACCTCTCTTGTGGGAGAATGGTTGGAAGGATTCACAATCTCAACCCAAAAATATTGTGTTTATGATTTCTTGGAAATATATAGATGTTAGTTGTACTTCTTCATATTTACTTTCTATAGCTTAGGAGTCAATTTAGTGATTATAGTAGTGTTATGGCATAAAATAGATGTGATAAAAATTCAACTCATCTTTTCCATCGTAGTTGATATCATTATATTAATGATGAATAGATGTATGTATGTGGTTGTTTATTGGGCTATGTTGATATGTAGGGGAGGGAACCTCTTTCACCTCCATTTTGGACTTCTCCATCTTCTCTTTCCATCCCTCAATTCTGCCCTTGAAACTTTGTTTCTACAATCACTTTGCCTAGGAAATTTAGGAAACCATGAGCATTCATCTCGGTGCTAGAAAAACCTCTGAGAGGTCCTGGGCTTGTCTAGGATGCTTTACCAACCTTCCTTCACTCTCTCCAACATTCACCTACCTCTTCATGCTCGCAAGACATCATCTCCACCCTAAAAAGGATCTCGGAACCCCTCCTATAGCATTACAGTGTAGGTTTTAACCCCGTACAGAAATTACCTGCATACGAATTCTAAAACACATAAAATAAACAATGCGAGAGCATAACACATAAAACACATATACACAAAGATTT
>APFE030672061.1:23854-44914 GCA_000404065.3 Pinus taeda
CTTCCATTCTTCATCGGACACTCCCGTTGGTTTAGTACCTAGATCTACCGTGATCCACTGATCTTTATCCACCAACAAATCCTCCATCTTGAGTTTCCACAACTCAAAACTCTGACCATTAAATTTCTTGATCTCTATCTGTCCACTGCTCGCCATCTTCTTTCACCACTAGAATCGATATCGCAGATCTCACACTGAACAAGGTCTACCACAGGCCTGAGAGAAACCCCTCAGCAAAAAAGGCATCCCCTTGAAGCCAAAACATCTCTGATACCAAATGTAGGTTTTAACCCTGTACAGAAATTACCTGCATACGAATTCTAAAACAATAAAATAAAAAATGCGAGAGCATAACACATAAAACACATATACACAGAGATTTCCCCTGGATCCCAAAACCGGGACTACCAGCTTGATTTTTCATTATGTTCCTTTCAATGTTATAATACATATTTATACATGCTGAAGCATCCAATTCCATGCACCGAAAACCATCACATCCAATACCATGGACCGAAAACCATCACATCAAAAAACATGTGCAAAAATCATGCACAAAACGATAGGTGGGTCCGCCCAACCTAACATAGGGTCCAAAACCAAAATTTTCCATGGTGCTACCCCAGACCCCATAAATTGGGGTTACGGGTACACCTCAAACCCCCTGTGACCCCCCCCCCTCAGTACATAATCGACGGAATGAAGGGGGGCTCTGCCCATCCTCTAACCCTCTGGTTAACTACGTGGGTTAATCGTGGAAAGAATATAACACAACCCAACATACAGGTCCTCCTGTAGCAATACAAGACCTCTTGTAGCAACACCTATAGAAAGCCTGTAGCGCCAATTTTCTTCGCCTTCTTTTCTCTCCACTTCAACCTTAGCTTAGTCAAGATGAATAATGACCCCAATTTGCGATTTGGTGATCAAGATAAACTCCTAGACCACTCAAACCATTCCTTTTCCTCACTACAAAACATAGTAGAATTAGTTTTTTTCAATCACAAGCATGATGGAAGTTAGATTTCTGATTTTCAAGCAAGTGTGAAATAGATAGATAATACATGCAATTATGTTTATTATTTTATGAATTATGAAAGATAGAGTAGCTTTCCTTATGCAAGTAGATTAGCCCTTTTCCTTTCATGAAATGGTTAATTAACATCTACAAGTTTAGCAAATGACATTTTCACTTTCATAGCTAGAATCAGTTTTCAATTGTGCTTTCACCAACAAGATTTCACTATAGTTCAGTAGGAGGAATGATCTCTGAACACATTGATCTAATGTCATGACTGAGGGTGGCATGACTAGAATTTAACCTATTGTATATATAGCATTGTCACCTCTAAGTTTTTACAAACCCCAGGTTGATAATTTGAGTTGAGGAGCCCTTGAGAGTTGCAACATTCTTGGTGTAATACAAGGGCTCACCAAGGTGCACATCTTTATATCTCATATTTTTTATTGAATGAAGATTCGAGTCACAATAGAAATCATAAATGGAGAAACCAACTCTCAACTAGCAAATAAGTCATATTCAATGCCCAACAAGCCACCTAGAAAAGGATCTGGACCACCCGAGAATCTTGAAACACCGAAGAATGAACTCATTTTTATAATTATACATTTTGTATAAATCAAAGCTAAATTAATGATAATTAAAAAGAACATGAATTGTTATAACTCTGCATTAAGAGAGACTAATAAGAAAAAAAATAATTACAATTAATACACTTTACAACTTTGTATAATCTATATATATATCGAAAGTATTAACACATGGTTTTAACTTTAATAAATAATAAAGACATTTTCACTAGAATCTGAGAAAATAGTTTCAAGAAAGAATGTGATTTTTTGTTGTTTAAAATGTATTTATGAATGCATATATAGATTCAACAGGTGCTTGAATTCTACATATTAAACAATTTAAACTCAAGTTTTTAAAAATTTCTGTCGGATTTTGTTTGAAAGATAATGAACTCAATTTTTTTAAATCTCGAAGATTTTTTGGTTAAAAATGAACAAGAAAAAATTTCATGAAAAAGGTCGTTCCGTCTATAAGTTAGACTATGCCAATTTTTAAGGCATAGTCTAACTTATAGACGAAATAGACTTTTTCACCAGAATCCCGCAAAAAAATTTCAAGAAAGAATGTGATTTTGTGTTATGCATATATGGATTCAACACCCTCAAAAACCTTGAGGCAATCAGATTCTACATAGTAGACAACTTAAAATTAAAGAGGAAAAATGTCATGAAAAGGGCCATTTCTACAATAGCCATTCCTCTTAAGGAACAACAGCCTTTTGTGCTCTTACATTTGTTGTTCCTCTTAAGGAACAACAATCTGTGTGTATTTTTTAGCTATTCCATTTAAGGAAAAACTGTTGTTCCTTTTAAGGAACAGCAACCGTTCCATTTAAGGAACAACAATATTACATGCTTACATTTGCGTTGTTCCTCTTAAGGAACAACTATTGTTCCTTTTAAAGGAACAACAGTTTCGTTGTTTTTTTTTACTTTCTGTCGATCCTTCTAAGGAACAGTAGTTTCGATTTGGAGTGTTTTTGGGTTGTTCCACCGAAGGATCAACACTTTATTTTGCACTTGCTTTACTTGTTGTTCTACTTAAGGAACAGATGTTGTTCCTCTTAAGGAACAGCTGTTGTTCCTCTTAAGGAACAACAGTTTCACATGTAATTTTTTTCCTTTTTTGTTGTTCCTCCTAAAGGAACTGCAATTTTGTGTGCAGATGTTCTTTTTGTTGTTCCTCTTAAGGAACAACAGTTGTTCCATCTAAGAAACAACACCTTTTGAGTGCATTTTTCATTGTTTCTCTTAAAGAATAACATTTTTTTGAGATTTTTTGTGAATAATGTTTCACTTTTCATGATCCTTTAAAGGAAAAGATATAAATATATGTAAGGACAATAAAATTAGAGGTTACAGAAATAATCAAATCAAAGAAAAATTGTCATCTTTAAAGAGATTTCTTTGTATTGATAAGAAAAAGGAAAGGGCGCAACTATCTATATCACTTTGTTTTCTTTATCTTCACTTAAAATTAAATTGATTTATTATTTTTATCATGTTGGTTCTTCCCTAATTCTCATAATTCTCTTTGATTATTATTATTGAATAAGAATAAGGGCATATTTTCCTCTATTGAGATGTTCAGACTTCTTCCACCATCCCTACTCTTAAGGAGTGTTGAGCCATCCTTTATATATAAATAGGAAGTGCTATATAAAAGAAAATGAAAAGAAAGAAAAAATGTATCTATATGATTACTAACAATCCTATGATTTGTCAGATGAAGGATAGGGGGTCTCATCAAGAGCCAGCCTACCATGATCATAAGGAAGCAGTGAAGTGGCATTCCCACTATGGCCACCACACCAGGGATATGATCTAATGGGAACATCAGAAAAAATAAAAGTCCTTGGAACAGGAGGTCTCATCACGATCCATCCTGCGCACTTTTCACTCCTTCCTGGTGAATGGCATTGTGATTCAACTGGTTACCAAGCCAGCACAATGGCCTCCATTCTGACATCACAATGCACTTTCCTAGGCATACATAAAGGATTATGGTTCCAAGGGTGAAAAATCAACTTTTTCAAGGTTATAAACACCTGTGGGAAATAGAGCTCTGCTGATGGTATTGGAGTCATATTTTTCAACACCAATAGTAATTATAAGCCCTTTTTTTATTTCTTTATCTTTATTTCAAAAGAGGTTATGTTCCCAAATTCCTTTTGAACCTTTTATGCATGAAATATTGTTTAAAAAATCAATCATAACAGTTTAAGTGGGATGAGGACTGCATAAGAATTTTACCTACGTCAGCTGTCCTTCTCCTTTTTTCGCATCACTCCATAACATCTCCATATCTATTCACAATTTTTATCATAAGCCTTGATTTCAGCAATTCGATACTTTTTGTGATCTTGTCATGAATATGTATACCTTTCCTTTTTTATACTATACGATTTCCATCCAGTACGCTGATCCTCCATTTAATCGATCGAGGACGACCTATCACATTTCAGGGGGGCGCGGGTGACTTCCAAAATACTCCTACATACGTGTCAGTTTCCTATTTGGAGGTACTAGACTGCATCAGATCCCATTGATGTTAAAAAAGGGATATTATCCGATATGCACAGTGTGTTGTTCCATTGTTATCTTTGTGTATTGCTGTGTAAAATTAACATTGTGCAGAACTTAGACGAAATGGGAGGTCGATCAGTACGTAGCAAGCCACAAGTACTAATAGTTTCCGACGTTGCACGAGAAATTTTGGTAAGAGCAGGATGGATCGCCTATTTTACATAGTTACAGCAGCCCCATGAAGTTGTGGCTATCGAATTTTTGTAGAATTTGCAGGATGATCATTCCATAGTAAGAGGAAGGTGAATAATAGTGACAGATACAGTAATTGCAGAGGTTTCTGGAATACCAGCAGTTGGACCCATTTGGACACATAAGAAAGTGAGACTTCAAGATGCCATGGCCACCTTTCAGGATGAGGGACAGAACCGGATCATCAAAGGAAAAGGAATCTAGCCTTCATCTCTGGGAGAACCATGGACGAAACTAGTTAGAGTTTTGCAGATCTACATTACATGCGATGGGATAAAGGATGTGGTAAGACCACGCCACCTCAAATTATTATCAGTACTAAAACATAAATGTGTCGTAAATTTGCCTGCATATTTAAATTTTTTGCTGCATGATGCTACTGAGAGCATAAATAAATCCCGTCATATAGGTACTGTAGTGAGCCACCATTGTTTAATTCAATTGATAGTAAGTTATAGCCTTGCTCAACAATAGACCAGTTGGGAAGAATTGGTGTTTTCTATAAACAGGGGACTAGCCTTACCAACCCCAAAAAGAAAAAGAACCACCAGCACAGCAAACAGACCTCAAAAGCACAGACACTCCTCCAAATTAAGAAGAGGCAGGGGAATGTTTCAGAACCTCCAGGGTAGCAGTAGCCAACCCTTAGAATTACACAGTTCTGAAAGTGAGCAACCCGAAGGAAAAGATAACCAAGAATCAGAATTGGAAGAAGAAACTAAACGCACTAGTGAAGAAGAAAGGGAGGGAGTGGAACTTCCCTTAACCCCAGCGTAAGTCCACCACAAAACCCATTGCAGGAAGATGAATTGGCCCAGATTTTGGCCAATATGAGTGAGTATATTCAGCCCCAGAGTTCGTTCAACCTCAATACTGAGGCAGAGCAATCACAGGAACACTCTGCCCACAGCAAGAATACATCAGAGGAAATAAATAATGAGGAAGAAGCAGGAGTAGAAGCCACTCAGGAAATGATAGACCAAACGAGGGTTACCTCTCTATAGGAACCTAGTCTGGATATGTGAACACTAAAGAGATGCTCCAAACAGAGGATATGGAAACCATCTAGGGCAAAGGCACAACCCTTGAAGAGAAAAATCTGCTTGAGCAGCTGAGCCCAGAAAGAATAGAAATATTTAGAGAAATATTTGTTCCTCCTGAGAAGAAGAAGAAAAGTGAAATTAAGAGGTTGTAGAAGGAACAACAAAAGCTACAAAATTTAGTAAAACAACTCAAACAAAAGATAATGGCACTGAAAATGGGGAAAATCACAAGAAGAACCTCGAAAACAGTGGAGGCAACCATCCAGACTGAACCCCATGATACAAGGGCCACAGAGACTCAAACTGAGCCCATACTCATTCAAGACGGTAAGGAACAACATGCAGCTCTTATAGATGTAAATGCGCAAATAGAAAATGCACATGTATGCGATAAAGATGTTCAAACGGAGGCACTATCCTCCAGCAATACGGCCACCCAGAAATTCCATGATAAAGAGACACAGACTATGGGCATTTGGAATTGTAATAAGAGTACCTAGATAGATCTTCAACCCAAAGATGTTTTGATGAAAAACAACCCTGGTGTAACAAAACTCCAAGAGGATCTGGCACAAGCTCAGCGGACTATAGAGAAGCTTGAGGAAGATACTGTTAATCAAAAGAAATGCCAAGAATTACAGTAGCAATTAAGGAACATCAATGCATCAAAGAACGAAGCCTTCAATAAATATCAGAGGGCAGAAGAAAAAGTTGAAGAGGTAAAGAACAGACTGAAAACAATCAGAAGTCAAATGGATACTCTCTGTTCTTTATATACAAATTTTCTAGCATGTAGGTCACCTACCAAAAACTATGCTTTATTTTTGTTAGAAACATATTTACAGTTAAAAATAAAGGTTATTAAGGCAAGGAAACCTATAGAATTAAAAATTATTGATGATTTTATAAAATGCGGTAAACACCATGGAGTAAAAATTCAACAGTTATTTTGTGAGTTTTATCTACATAATTTTATATTGGAAGAGGAAACGGAGAAGAATCCCAGTCCTTTTGTGGGTGATGTATAGTTTCAAGCATTTATTTCATTTGTTGTTAACCAGTTGAAGTGGCTCAAGGCCCATAACACTTTTCAGAGACAAGAAAATGGGCTAGACCTTTGGGTTAGGGGTGAACCGAAAAACCCATTACAATTGCTGGCTAAACACAAAAGCCTAATTAAAAAGGAGGGAGTGATCCATGTTGGAAATAATACTGAGAGGGGGGGTTGAATCAGTATTATCAAATTCTTTTCAATATACCTTCCAGATTTATACTTTAATTTATTCTTCAGATATTGATCATTAGTTTGTATGTCAGTACCATATAACAATGAGCAAGAACAAGAAAGACATATAATCACACCAAGGAACACCAGATATAAAGTGGAAACCCAATGTGGGTGAAAACCACCTGCTACAATATGTCTCTATCTTCTTTCAATTAGAAACTTCTTTTACAATGATTTTGTATTGGTGCAGTCCTTTACCAGTACGCAGGATTAAACCTGCAGAGAGCTACAACCCTTTCTCGTTTTCCAGTCTCTCCTGGAAGGGAGCTACAACCCCCTTTACTCTTTTTACTTCTTTAAGGACCACGTTTCGTTAATTTTCAAACTGGATCCATGGATGTCAAATAATCAACAAGTACATATGAATCAACCAAACCCCTTATACAATCAACCAATGAATCACCCAATTTCTCAAAATGCTGTAAACACAAAGGAAATACTAGTAAACTAAACCTAGAACTCTGCAGCAATTAGATAAAAGGCAGCCAACAAATACTTCAAAGAAAAATCTGCAACTTGAACAATATAAACCTGCGGATATCTGCAACTCTTCTGTGTCTAAACTGTGCAGATCTGCACCTGATCTTTCTTGTGCTCTACATACTTCTGCTCAGATCCGCACCTGCACTGTCTGTCTAACAACGTACCTTTGCAATGTTTCTTCTTTTATGCTACATACCTCGCACTGCGCCTTTTGCTTCTCTGCGTACCCCACGCACTGCACCTTCTCCTGCACGGTGTACCCCGCACTACGCCTTCTTTTGCGCTGCGTACCCCTGCACTGTGCTTTCTCCTATGCTGCATACCCCCGTACTTACGCCGTGGATCACCTGCGAACTTCTGATTAGGGCCAAATTAACAGTCCTCCAATGTGCCACAATCAGTCAGATCCACAGATCTTTTCATGTGCTCGAGAGATCACGAGCTATCAATAGATTCACCTTAAGTTTTCTACTTGATTTAGATTTAGCCTTTTAAAAATAAATCACCCAAAATTTCAGATCTTAAGATATTCAAATTTCACAAGTGTGTGGCCAAGAGATATCCTTTACTTTTTATAGGCAAGCCTTTCACAATACCACGGTCCAAAACCATAATAACACAATACCATGAACCCAATACCTTGGATCGATATTTTTAGATGCAAAACCACGGACCAAAACCATAGGATCAAATATGTCGGGCTAAATACCATGGACCATTCATAAAGATTCCCACGTGCACGCGCTTTTCTGCATTGGGGAGAGTGAAACTGGGGTTCGCACCTTCTGAATGGAGCACCTACGTGTATGTCTGCACGTCTTGGTCGGCGTACCTGCGGGTCCATAGCTTCTCATAGGATCACCTGCGGGTATCTATTTTTTCGTGATTTTGAGTGCCTGAACTGAGATCTGCCACAAGAGTGAGTTGCCATCAAGTACAAGACCTGTACCATAGAGCCAAACCAGAATCATAATGCCAATACATACTTGTTTGTAAAGGGTATGCTCAACAAGAAGGAATAGACTTTGAAGAAACTTTTGCTCCCATTGCTAGACTTGAGGCCATCATAATGTTCCTTGCTCTCTCTAGCTTTCAGAAGTTCAAAGTATTTCAAATGGACCTGAAATCAGCCTTTTTGAATGGAGACTTAGAAGAAGAAGTGTACATTGAGCAGCCAGATGGATTCATCCTTGGTAATGATCCAAATCTTGTATGCAGACTAAAGAAGGCTCTTTATGGTCTCAAACAGGCTCCAAGGGCTTGGTACTATCGTCTGGACAAATACCTTCATCAACAAGGTTTCTCAAAAGGATCAGGAGATAGCAATCTTTATATAAAAATTGAAAATAACAAATTGTTAATACTTTTTGTGTATGTAGATGATATCATCTTTGGCAGCAATGAAGAAGCTATGAGTCAAAACTTTGCCTTGGTGATGCAAAAGGAATTCGAAATGTCTTTGCTTGGAGAACTGACATATTTTCTTGGTTTACAAATCCAACAAAATAAAGGCGGTATCTTTTTAACTCAAACCAAGTACCTCAAGTAGACCTTGAAGAAGTATGGCATGGAAGATTTGAAACCAATATGTACTCCTATGGTCACAGGATGTGGCCTCAGTGCAAATGATGAATCAGTAGTAGTGCATCAATCAACCTATAGATCCATGATTGGAAGCCTGCTCTATTTAACAGGTACCCAACTAGAGATCATGCATGTAGTAGGAATGGTTGGAAGATTTCAGGAAAATCTTAAGGAAACTCATCTTCAGGTAGTAAAGAGAATTTTCAAGTATCTTCAAGGAACTCAAAACTATGGCCTATGGTATCCTAGAGATGCGTATCTCAATCTTCATGCTTATACAGATGCAGATTGGTTGGAAGCGTGGATGACAGGAAAAGCACTAGTGGTGGTGCATTCTTCATGGGTTCCAGATTAGTATCTTGGTTCAGCAAGAAACAAAGTTCGATTGCCTTATATACAGCTGAAGCAAAATATGTGGCTACTGCATCTTGTTGCACACATCTCCTTTGGATGATGCAAACTTTGCAAGATTTTCAAATCAATTGTGCTCACCTATCTCCATCTTATGTGATAGTATAAGTGCAATCAACATTTCAAAGAACCCAGTCATGCATTCAAAGACCAAGCACATACCGATCAAGTATCATTTTCTCCGGGAACAAGTGCTGGAACAAAAGTTAAAATTGGAATATGTTCCCTCCAAGGAACAAGTTGCTGATATTTTCACCAAACCACTACCCAGGGAGACATTTGAATACCTCAGACAAAAGCTGGGGGTAGTTGATGCATCATCTTGCTGTTGAAACCTGTCTATTTCAAAAAAATATGGTTGTACGTCAGTTGCATGAGGAGGATCCACGTACATACGCCAGTTTATGCAGATACAGTCGCATATATGATGGTTTGAAGGAAATCAGTGGGGACAGACTCTGGTTGAAGAGAGTCTGATATGGGTCTAACAGAGACCATCTAGCACAGGTTCAGGGGGAGCATATATTCTTCTAATGATGCATTGTTGGCATTATCTTAGAAGTCCTTGGTTTGATTTCTCTATATTTTTCTGGTGGAGTAGATCAATGTGTGTTGGTCTAAAGGATGATTCTGCTGATGATAGTTGTTCTTGTCCCTATGTAAGGCACTTCTTTTCATATCAAGGTCATGTAACGACCTATTTTGGTTTCCCCATTATGCCTGTGATGAATGATTTTTGTTTATCTTGTGTATTCCCACTTGGATGGGAGATGGATGTATGTATGCGTCTTGACGATAGGAAGGTTACTTATGATGTATGGAGTCATGTTCTTGTAGACAGCATTTCAGCATAGAGCATATACAAAGGGGGAGCTCGTTCATAATTTTTCAGTAGGTACTCAGGGGAAGTATGGTAGTCCGCCCCTTTTCCCTTAATGTCAAAGGGGGAGAGTGATTGGTTGTTATTGCCATCAAGTCCAAAGGGGGAGATTGTTGGAATTATGATACATATGTTGTACTTGATGGCAACCCACTCATCTCAAATGATAAATTATAATGCAGCAAAGAAAAGTTCACGCACTTTCATGTAGAGAAAAGTTCCTTTCATGCAGAGAAACGTTCACGCACTTTCATGCAGAGAAAAGTTCCTTTGATACAGAGAAAAGTTCACACACTTTCATGCAGAGAAAAGTTCCTTTCATACAGAGAAAAGTTCACGCACTTTTATGCAAAGAAAATTTCACGCACTTTCATGCAGAGAAAAGTGCACGCACATGAGAAATCTTATGGTTGGTTCATGGTATTAGTCTGACAGTTTTTGATCCTATGGTTTTGGTCTGTGGTATTGCATCCAAAAGAATTGAACCCAAGTATTGGGTCTGTGGTATTGTTTCTCAATGGTTTTGGTCCATGGTTTTAAGTGAGGCCTAGCCTATAAAAAGGAAAGGAGATCATTTGGCTAATCAGAATTGAGTTGAAAATCTTAAGAAGAGCAAGATTTGAATTTTTGATAACTAGTTGGTGAGACATATTTGAATCTGAATCAAGGAGAAACCGCAGCATTATAAGTCAGATCTACTGAATAGTTGGTATCCCTTTTAGACGCATGAACGGGTCTGTGATTTCAACAGTCTGGGGTATGGTTGAGAACTGATAAACTGTCTAAATCTGGAGGTGCACAGGAGCGGCGATGACGCAGTGCGGAGGTGGGCAGCACCAGAGAAGAAGCAAGTGCGAAGGTGCACAGAACCAAAGAAGACGCAGGTGTGGAGTTGCACAGACTCGTCACGGCAGAAGTGTGGATATCCGCAGGTTTCCTTCGGTGAAGTTGTGGACCTTTCCTAAAATATATTTTAGCTGTCTTTTATCTGTTTCTGCAGAGATCTGGGTTTAAACTGGTGTCTGGTTACTCGTGTTATTTTTTGGTTACTGAATTCTGAGAAGTTATTTGTTTAAAGGAGATTGGGTGATGCACATGTACTTGATGTTTTGGATCCAGTTTGAAAATTTATGAAACGTGGTCCCTGGAAGAAAGAGAAGGTAGTAGTCTTCTGTAGGTCAGCACCTACGTACTAGTATCTTAGCTAGTACAAGAGCTAAGGGGGTTGTAGCTCCCTTCCAGGAGAAGCTGGAAAATGAGAGAGGGTTGAGCTCTCTGCAGGTTGTAGCCTGCGTACTGGCAAAGGACTGCGCTAGTACAAAATCATTGTAAAAAGAAGTTTCTTTGAAAGAAGATAGAGACATATTGCAGCAGGTGGCTTTCACCCACATTGGGTTTCCACCTTATATTTGGTGTTCTTTGGTGTGACTGTATATGTTTCTTGTTCCTGTTTATTATTATATGGTTCTGACATACAAATGAATGGTTAACATCTAAAGAATAAATTACATTAAAATCTAGAAGGTATTTACAAGTTTCATTAGTCAGATTTGCATGTGTTTATTGAAAAGATTTGATAATACTAATTCAACCCCCCCTCTCAGTATTATTTCCAACAATTATCCATGAACCCGATCACCCTAACCGAGGGTGATCTGCATGACATTGACGAGATGGTGTGCGATGTCACAAATGTGGCTCTCCAAGATTTCATGCAGGAGAATTAGATTGTGTTGGGGGCCCTTAGAGCATAGTTGTAGGAATTATAGGCGCGCTCCCCTCACTTTGGTACCCCTTCGACCAACCTCGTAGTTGGATCCATGGTGGTAGAGCTAATGTTGAGTGCGTAGATGACAAACACAATAGTGTTGTTGGAAGGGGCACTGGTGACATCAAATGAGGCTGACATGCTTTCAGTTAGCTCGCTGAAAGGTCTCAGTGTTAATCTCGTTGCCCGCCCACACGAGACATTATATGTGTTGCAGGATGGGATAACTGCAGAGCTGTGAGCTAGGGAGAGCCACACACTCCAAGTCCTTAGCAAGCAGAAGATAAATATGGAACAACTAAGCTTGCAACGTGATTAATTGGTGTCACAAAATCAACAGCTGGTGTAGGTGATAGAGAGTGCTTGCCGAAGCATCCCGGAGCTAGCCATCCCAACAGATATGCCAGTAGAGGCGTGGATCCACAGGTTAGTGGTAGGGGTTTGCGAGGCTAGAGAGGAAATGACAAAGGTTCAACTGGAGTTGAATCTTTAGATTGACAAGTTACGGTTAAAGGCACAGCCATCCACTCCCCCAGAAGTCAGAGAACAACGTGCTAGTGCTATCATAGCAGGATTGGAGGAAATCAGAGGTGTAGTGCGAGAATGCACCAACATGTTGGAAGAAGAATCACTTGAGGTCCTCACCACTCCACAAGAGGACCCCAACATCCAACACTTAGAGACAGAGGCGCGAGAACTCCAACAATAGTATGAAAGTGTCTGAGGAACTGCACAGATAGTGGTCCTCACCTAGAGGCTTGCACAGATGCAACATGGTAAAGAACTGAAGGAGTAGGTGGATGCGGCATGAAATAAGGAAGAAGTCCTAAAAGCATGCATCCAACCTTGGATCGATGAGGCCTTCACCATCATGGTAGGCATTGAAGGAAAGCTCGCGCACATACAGGGGATGCACACATTGATGAAGAGAAGCACTCCAGACATAGAGGTCTCAGAACAGCATATGTAGCATATCTAGCAAGCAACACCTTAGTGCGTTGCTGACCTCCACACAGTTCAAGAATAGTTGGAGGGACTCCATGCCAAGATTGTCATGCCAACAGAGTGACTCGAGGGTGAGTCACAATGTTTGTGTTGGGGGCCTGTTGGGCATGGAATCCCCCGAGGCATGTTTAGGGCTCAAAGCCTAGGTTTTGACCAATTTTTTTTGTAAATCTCTCTGAGTTGCGGGTGCAGGGTGCGAAAGTATGATAGAGTCATAGGGTTGTCCACCCTAGTTTTGTAATATAATGTCAGCTGGATAAGCTACCCATGGTCCATGACCATGGGATTGTATAAGTACAGTGAGGATCTAAATAGGGAAGGAGAGAGAAAAGAGTAACAAGTCTAGGTGATTGAGTCACAAGTCTAAAGCGTGTCTTTGGGATGTAGAGTAGGAGAAGGCTCTGCAACTAAGTGCGCAGAGGCCTAGTAGTCTGCAACTAAGTGCGCAAACCCTTGTAGCTGAATGCGAAGATCCCTGCAGCTAAGTGCGTAGGGCAGAGTCAAGTCTGTAACCAAGGAAGATAGTAATAAAGAGAGTTTTATCAAAATTCTATGTATCTGTTCTTGGGATAATGCATGTTTGATATGATTTTAAAATATATTGTTTATTTACTGCGCGCACCTATATGAATGGTTTATATTGTTAAGTATACTTAAAGCACTCAAGTAGAAAGAATTAATTAAATTACGTTGGAATACCATTGAGGTCTTTGGTAACAATGCAGAGAACAACATTCAAACCCTCCTGCATTGCATAATCCTGGAATCAACCCAATTGGTTGTCACCCATAACAACACAGAAGTTGCTCAGCAAGCCATCTCAATCTATGCTTCCTGTAAGAAAATCAATCAAGCTTCTCGCTGGTCAACCAAAGAGTTTGACTAGGCCGTGACCCAAGGCTTCACTCCAAAAAATTGCACAGAAGCTGCCAGTATGCCTATCTACACTGATTGAAGAAATTATGCAGACATGGAGGATAGGCACCTGATGCATGTCACTGTACTATCCCAAAAATTTGAGCAGTTATATCAACCAGTCCCCCTATCAGCTGGGCTGCTACTCCTCCTGAAAATTGCATAGTTTTCTGGTGCTGTCCTCTAGACTCCTGACACCCCGTTTAGCCTAGAAACTAAGAAAAGATGTCCTGGAGGCCAACCTCCTAGATTTGCATGGTTTTAACCAGCAAGCTCATGCAACACACAGCCAACCTCCCCGAGAATTTGCGTATCTTTCCCTGTTATTGTCCTCCCTACTTCCTACAGTCGCTCCCTCGAAATTTTGCATAGTTCTACCCTTTAGGTGAGCCCAATATCGCAAATGGTGACTACTATTCCGCATTTCTCATCCTAGTGTCTCAGTGACCTCTACACAATTTTCCATGATAGTGCCCTCAAGCCCGCATCCAGGCCTGAAATGTGCTCTGCATAGTTTCAGAGCCTTGTCCTCTCTCCTAGTCACCTGCACCTGAAAACGAAAGATGATGCATTATGGCAGACTAGGAGATTTATGGATTTGATGTCATCTCATCATGAGTGAGTGCAGATAAAAGTACATGGATAAGACATGGAACGATGACGAATGGGATGAACAAGGAGCACATGCTAGGAGACTTGTTTGCAAATGGATAAACACATGAAGAATGCCAAGTAACATCTTAGGGGATACATGCACATGCAACATCAAGTGAATATGAAGATCATCAAATACTTTTCACACAGTTCCATGTGAAGGTGAAGCTATGATACACCAAGAGCACACTCATCACTTAGCAGCACTACAACTCGACATGGACACCACCATCAACATGAACATACCAGCATTGTCATGTCGAGTTATGGCATGAGCAATCTCGACCACATCGCTACTGTGCCCATACTATTGTAATCAATGTAATGTAACCTGAAAGTCCAAGAGACCCACAAGTAAAGTTGAAGAGTCATGTAAGTCAAATAGTCATGAGGAAAGTCGAATAGTCACAAGGGTTAGTTTTAGCCTTGGTTATATATACCCCTCATTTGTACATGCAAAAGAATTTTCACCTTCACTCCTCCCACATAGCCTTGAGAGTCTATAGTATTTTCTTTGAGGAGTAAGAAGTGGCTCCAATGCCTCGCTATCAAGGTTAGTGATGTAATGGTGTACCAATGTGTCTTGGAACTTTCGCTTATTTAAGAAGCCTGTTAATAGGCCATTACATTTTCACACATGTATTGTATTCGTTTGTAAGACTATTATTTGGACACTTGTAATGCATGTTGCTTTAGTCTGTCTTAAGACGATTGAACTATTTTTGTTGTTTTAGTACATATGCTGTTGAAAAATGTGTTGTATTAGCTGTTAATGTTGTCTCACCCGTGTGGACTATTATTTTGGGTGTTGTATGTGATATATGTTCACCTTGTGTTTGTAACTATCACATCCATGTGGACTACTCCACTAGAAGCGGCACATGTCTTGTTGTGTTGTCTATCTCTAACCTAGTTGGGACTATTCCCTTTCAACTTGAGACTCACTCCCACGCTCTCCATTTGAGTGAAAGAACCTTGACACAAGTAACACTAAGCACTCACCAGGCACATGAACCTCACATTTTGAAGAAAAAGTAAACGAATCTCATGTACTGACAAGCAAGAGATAATTAAAATCTTCAAGATAATGGAAACTATGCCATCATACCGGATGTGACTCCTAAACCAAATGGTGTGAGGTCTAGTTGGGACTTCATAGTAGGGAGATCCCATGAATGTTGGCAGATCCAACACCGGCAACATTTATGGCGCTAGAAGGAGGGCCATATGACAATTTGAGCCCATTACATCTAGTTTGAATCTCGTACACAATCAATGCCCTTGAGGTGTTTCTCTAATTTCTCCCTTAATGCACTATCAATCCCTGATGAGATTCTCAATCACTTGTCCTTGTTAAAGTTTGGTGGTGAACACAAAACATCCATAACCAAGCACATTTATGATTTCATTTAGTTCTCCAAATCTCATGAAATTGATAGTGAAGAGCTTGTTAGCATACTTTTCTTCCTCACCCTTGAAGGTCGTGCTAATAGATGGTGTCAAAACCCTGCCACCTGCTTCCATCCATTCCCTTCTCACTCTCCTCAAGGAGCTCAATCAAGCCTTTGACAAGTATAACCATCAAGATGTCCATGAAATAATCTCTCGTTTGAGAATGAAGTTTGGCAAATTAGTTGAGGAATTTTCTACTTGCTTTCTTCGCCTCTATCACAAAGTCCCTGAATTTTTTTTAGACGTTGACTTCGTGAGCCAAGAGTTGAAGTGCTTGGTTCATGTCTCCTAAAATGGTGGACCACCTAATTTCCCTTCTTCCTCGGTTCTTGTGGATGATGAGACCCCTTATTTTCTAGAGGAGGAGCCTGACACCCCCTTTGTTCCTTTTTGTCCTCCCTTTCTGATCTTGAATAGGGTGCCCCCTCGAAGTGGTCATAAAATTGAGAAATCTGCGTAGAGGGTGCCCTCTTGCAGTGGCCGTAAAACTAAGAAATCTGCGCAACATGTTCCGAACCCATCTCCTCAACCTTCTCCCGCTCTAATGGAGGAAATTCTAGAATGGCTCAGAAAGCCTATGGCGAACACTCATTCCTCCATTCCGCAAGAGTAAATCATTGTTCATAATCTAATTCTCATTTCTAATCTGCATCTCTACCATCCTCCATCATCTACAAGTCATGAATCCTTGTACTATGACTTGCTTGATCAATCTTCTTCACCAGCCAGTTGTGCACATTCGGTTGATTCTCAAGCTGCTGGCTCAAATTGTGTTCATGTGCAAGGAAATCTAATTACACATGTAAAGGAGAAAAAAGGTGAAGAAACAATCAATTCCTCTTCTATGCTTCAAAATGCTTCACATCAAGGCAATGAGCTTCCATTCTTGAAGTATTATCAACTCATTAATCATGCTGAAACATCATGCAAAATTAATTATTTCGATCAAACTCTAGTATTGGGATGTCATCACTACCATGCTTCCGTATGTTGTGACGAATTCCCAATCACATCATGTGATCTGTTGTTCTCTCATGTACACTCTAACTCATATCTAGAAAGCACACTGGTCAAAGAAGGCATCCATATCAAATATTCCTTTGCACTTCACTTGCCCGTGTGTCCTGTTAGAGTCGGTCTAGTTATCCCTCCGTCAGAGATCAAAGCTCTTTTTGAATTTCATGTTTAGGTGTCCCATCAGTTTCGATTAGTTGCATTTCATTAGGCATGCCATAACTCTAACGAAATGTTTGTGTCACTCATTCCCCTCGTGCTTGGCACTGGTGGTTTAGGTCTATTCATAAAAACAAAGCTTCAAAGGTCATTTACAGTCATGTTTTAAATTGTTAGGTCTTAGGTCTAGGGTTGAGTCAATTTTATTTTGGAAAGTCTAAGAAGACCAGCAGGCCAGAGGGATGTCTTTGATAGATGGTTACCACAATAATTTTCATCATTATACAGATAAAATTACGACTTCACTTCAAAATTTTGTTTTGAAGATAAGTCGTCATCTCATTTTTGTAATAAATTTTCAAAAATTTCAGTTCTTGAATTGTCCAAGCGCAACCTTGGTCTCCTTTGCCAGATCATATCACAGCCATCCCTGCAAAAAATCAACAAAGAACATTAGTCAAAACCTCAGCAAATTATAAAAAATAAAAAAAGCAGTGTCTATTTAAAGACCAAAAGTGAAAAGTGCCAAACCTTACAAAGTGGGTTTTTGAATCAATTTAATTCAAATGAGATATTTTGTTTGCTTATAAATAGGGACAACAAGTTCATTTGCACCCAAATTCCCAAAGCAACATCGTGCCTAAGCATTTGAAGGCGAAAACCGTGAATTGCATGCTGCTGGATAGTGTTGGAGGGTGCGCTACGCATTGAAGCTGTGCGCTATGCACCAGGCAGTGCGCTACACATTGGGTGAGTGTGACCTTTGTAAACATACAAAGGCACTATGCATCAGGCTGTGTGCTACGCACTGGGATAGCGCGCTACGCACTCAGTCCAACACACAATTTGTTTATATTTATGCACCCAGATCGTGTCTAATCGCCTCCAAAGCTGCAAGTAGGTGTTCTATAACTGATTCAATCAATTTGATATTGTTTATAGTGTGTTTGAAGAGAGGAGGTGATGTGTTGGGTGTAAGAAATCGAATGAAACCCTAGGCCCCTATCAAAATCCTTTTTAAGGGTATTAAAGGACATATGGGTAATTGGTGAAGATTTTTCTGCCTTTCCTTGGTGAAACATAGCTCCATGCCCATTTGAAAGATTTGAGCCAACAACCCTTCATACGCTTGTCCATTTGTCAAACTGTCCTTGTGACTGTTTCATGCCCAAATACACCAAACAAAATGTCCATTATGGCATAAGTCTTATGATGTTTCGGTTGGCTTTTTGAGTATGTATTGAAATTGTGATTTCACCACACCTACAACATACATATTGCAGACCTCCTATTGCAGTTATTGTGTTTTCAAAGCCATGTCAGACACAGAGTCAGTGTATGAGCAGGAAAATGACAGTGATTCCAAAACAGAGGGAAATGTGCCACAAAGGCCTCATAGAGGTGGCAAAGGTGGTAAACATCTTAGAGAAGAGCCCACTTCTATGGTACAATTGCAGGCTTGCCCACTTGCCATGGATTGTTTTCAGCATCAGTCATGCTATCATTTTTGTGACCTAATTTCACAATTTCAGCATCATCGTGAATTAGCTCGCTTGTTTTTTCTCCATTTACATGATGGCCATGTAAACCTCACTGGAGTTAATTTCATTTTGTCACCAGAGACTATTGCAGAGGCCAATGGGATACCAAATATCGGGGAGCAATGGAATAAGCGTCAGCAGCTAGAGAAATCGTAATATGAGCCATATATTAAACCTGGGAATATGAGGCACTTGAGAAGAGTTTTTCCTTTCCACTACCTGAATGATCGGTTTGCACCTTTGATGAAACTCATCATTCGGTATTTTAGTTGTGAGGGCAGATTCTCACGTCTTTATGCGTACCATGTCCGTTTGTTGATGCATTTTACAAGGGTATGTCTGATGAACATTCCATACTTTATGTTTCGCAACATAGAGAGGATGGTTGGTTTAGTACAAAGGAAGACTCAAACACAGTAGCACAGCAGTATTTATCATTACACATTGATCAAGATCGTAGTGGTACATCAGTTGGCACAACAGGGCATTACGTGGGAGGATTTTATTTCTCGTGACTTTTTCACAGCACCTTAACCACCCCTAGAAATGCCACCCCCAGAGATAGTTCATGTTGAGGGAGAGCCTTTACAGCAATTTGACATGCCCAAGGTTGAGCATATAAATGCTCCAGTGTATATGACATATCAGCGAGGCCACAGGGCCTTATTTGCATCTGCGCGACAAGTACTATCTCCACCCAAGGTGGAAGGGGTCTCGTTGACTTCATCAGCACAGTGAGTATTATCTCCACATGATGTGGAAGGGGTCTCGCCTTCTTCTTTAGCACAGGTACAGATCCAGGATACGGTTAAGAGGCCCATGTTTGATGAGGGTCCTTCAGGAGGTCAGGACATGGATATCATTGATGTTGATGCTAGCTCTCCTATATCGGAGCTAAAGGAAATCATCCGAGAGTAAAGGGCTGAGAATGAGTCACCGCAAAAGAAATTGCAGATGGCTAAGTGGGTGATCAAATACTTGGAGCAGCGCAACAAACAGTTGGAAGATGAGCATACACTTTATGAGCGGCGGAAAATTTGGGAAGACCGAGAATTGGACCGAAAGAGACCCGGTGATTTGACACCTATTGATCGAGAATCAATGCTCATCCAGGTGAACACTCATTTGAAGAAGTTGTTGGCGAAGGTAAACAGAGACAAGGACATGCTTCATCATATGAAAACTCACTATTGGGCTCGCATGCATGTTTGCAAAGCGAAAATGAAGATCCTAAAGACACGTTTGAGCAAAGCGCTAAAACAACGGAAAAAGCCCGATCCACTCCAAATTTTGGCTGAGGCTTCATTGGTAGCGCACAACACATGATAGAGGGTCTTCACTCCAAATTTGAGAAAATTCGGGGAAAATTTTGTCATTTTGGAATTTTTGGCTTGCAAAATAGGTTTTTTGGCTCAACGCATAGCGCTCAGCGCATGACCCATAAGATTGGGAGGTCCAAATCACAAATGGCTTGTAGTTTTGGACTTTTCATGATGAATTATACATGCTCAGCTATTTCCAAATAATTTCATCAAGTTCTGGGTGACCAAAAGGCTAAAAAACATCATGAAAATCACCTTTCTGCCACCTTTTCCAACAACAGGAAGTACCTCTGGGAGAATACAGTTTTGAGGGGGCAAATGAGCTTCAAATTGAAAAATTCCACTTGGGTTGGAAAGTAGACATCCAACGATTTCCAATGAGCTATCATGAGCTCAATTTGTTTGTCAGGAAGTGCCCCAAAAACAGGCTGAAATGTGCGCTACGCATAGGGATCAGGGGCGCTATGCATACAGTTTTTGGTCCAGTTTTCATTCTTCAGCTAAGGAAATGAAACCAGTTTGACCAGTTTTGACTTGTGATGTGATTTTTTCACTCCTATTGATGTAATTAATGAAACATGATGTTATTTTGACACTTAGTTACTTATTCTAGAAGATTCATTCACTAAAAGGTGAAAATTTAATGAATGAATTGGTTTCCTAGCTTATAGAGGCAAGTTGTTTTGACTGCCTTGATTGTAGTGCTTTGTTTAGAGTTGGTTGAAACAGCTCCTAGGATGATGAGCTCGACCCCTAGAGGCAAGGGAGGGGATTGGCTTGCCTATATTATGTATTTTCTTAGTCATTTTCAGGGTTGGAATTTTGGGAATAGCTTGACATTCTATTTTACATATTTTATCTGCAATTTTGGTAAAGGAAGACTAGGGTTTTGTAGAAGTATTGGGATTCATGTGGCTTTATGTGTTGATGGTGTGCTTCTTTCAATATTTTTAAGTTGTTTATGTGTATCAATTTCATTCTCTTATCTTCTGCAATTAAACAAATGAAGTGTTAAGGTAGAATCCATAATCTGCTATGCTCTACCTTTAAGTTTGTTTGATTTTCCATGTTTTCATCTGTTTATGGAGAATCCTTGAAATTTTCTTGCTCTCCTTAACCTCTCACCAGTCTGATCTATCCATTCATTCTCTTTAAATGCATCAAAACAAT
>APFE030672067.1:13365-61687 GCA_000404065.3 Pinus taeda
CCAATACCATGGACCGAAAACCATCGCGTCCAAAAACATGGACTGAAAACCATAGGTAGGTTCGCCCAACCTAATATAGGGTCCAAAAAAAATTTTCCCGGGGCGCTGCCCCAGACCCCATAGAGCGGGGCTACCCGCCCCCTTCAAACCCCCTAGACAGGGGGGCCTTCCCCCCCCCTATGAACCCCCCACTGCGCAATCGGCGCAATGAATATAACACAATAATAGGTTAGTCGTGGAAAGAATATAACACAACCCAACAACTTTTTATCATGCAACATATCTCTAGCATCCTCCATAATAGACCTGTTCTTTCTTTTAGCCACTCCATTTTTCTTGAGATTGTAGGGTAAAATAGTTTCCTTCTCAATACCTTCCTTATAGAAAAAGTAAATGAACTCATTTGAAATATACTCACCAACATTGTCAGACTTGAAGACCTTGATTTTCTTCCCTGTTTGATTTTCTATCAGTGCCTTCAAATTCTTGAATATATCAAAGGCCCTTTCCTTGTGCTTCAAATAGTATATCCATGTCTTCCTGGATAATTCATTGATGAATATGATGTAATAGGTCCAAGAGAATGCACTAACATAGGCAGACAAAGGTCAGAATGAATGAGTTGAATAATATCATCAATCTTAATTCTGCTAGATGGGAATGGTCCCCTTGTCTTCTTTCCACTTGCACATCCCAAACATACTCCACCATGACTTGCTTGAACATCACACATTCCAGATACTTGCTTCTTCAACTTTGGTAGGGATTCATAATGTGGATGCACTAACCTATGGTGCCATAGCTCACTTCGGTGATTCGTGTCATGGGCCATTTCCAGTAGAGGTATCCCAATAACTATATAGAGTCCTTCAACTCTAGATCCCAACGTGATTGCATCCTTCATACGAGATTCTCCAAGCCATGTGAGCACTTTTCCCTTTATGAAAGCTACTCTCAACCCTTTGTCTTCTAATGCATAAATAGATACTAGGTTCTTCTTTAGTTTTGAAACATACATCATATCATGAAAAAGAATGGATTCCCTTGAATACAAGTCAAATTTAATAGAACCAAAACCCTTCACTTGATATGTAGCATTATCCCCAAGAATGATCTTCAAACTTGTCTACCTCTCTTCTAGATTGAAGAGGATTTCCTTATATCCAGAGAAGTTTCTAGAATCCCCACTATCTACCAACCAACTATCATGTGAATGTGGAGGAGAAGAACTAGAAAGAGCAGAAATAAGAATATATTCAGATTGACTGGCAATTGCATTATTTTCATACCTGGAACTTCTTTCTTTCTTTTGAGGATGATATCTTCCTTCTTAATCATCAGATGTATCTCTTCTCCTTTTGTCATGTTTCCTTCTTCTACCATAACCTCTTCTTTTATCGTCATTTCCTCTTTTTTCATTGTACATGTTATTATTGTAGCCTCGATTGGATGTAGGAGCATCCCTCTTTCTTCGACAATCTCGGGCATAGTGACCATACTTGTGATAATTGTAATGTTCAATTTGATGTTTATCCTTTCTCAACCTTCTCTTGGAGTCTTTGGATTTGGGAGAAGACTTTCTTTGATTGGATGGCCTCCCTTTAGCTTTCTTTTTCTTATCTTTAGTAATGAAAGAAACAGGATCTCCTTCTTCATGCTTTTGTATTCTACCTCTTGAGATCATCCTGGATTATTCTTGAGTGATTTTTCGAACAAGCTCATCAAATGATGAGAAAATATTGTTTTTTCTTTTAGTGGTAATGAAGGTTTCCAAAATAGGAGGGAGACCTATGAGGGTTACAATCACCAATTCCCTATTAGATACAGTTTCCCCAACTCTCTGGAATTTATATCTAAGATGAGATATCCTCATAATGTAATATTGCACAAAATCTCCTTTATTCATTTTCATATCTTTGAGTTGATCCTTCAAGGAGATGATCTCATTCAAATTTTTCACTTCATACATGTCAGATAATTTATGATACATGTCCTTAGACTTATTCAAATTTCCAACACAAGAAAGTAAATGATCTTGTAAACCATCAGCTATAATTTTGTTTGCTTTTAACTCACCTTTCTTGTACTTGTTCTTGGCAGCAACAAAATCATTCTCTGGAGGCTTAGGTATTTTTCCTTGAATGTATTCCAAAGCATAATTATCGTCTTCTATGATTTTCAACTTGATATCCAAGAGACAAAGTTAGATGAGTCACCCAAATTCTCATTTTCTTTGAAGAAGGAGGTAGGCATCTTGACCAAACCCTAATAGGATTCTTCAACTTATTCCAAGAATTATTGCTCTTGATTCTTTAATCCTTTGGGATTATCTTCACCTTAGCTATGATACCATGTTAATTCTACCATTGTTCTATGTTGTTACAATCACTTTAGCCCAATTCTTATCTTTAGTTAGCAATATTTCAAAACAATCTAATCATCCAATGATCAATAGAAATTGAAGATAGAACAATAAATACAATTAACAATAAGAGCCAAATGAGAGACACTAGGTTTGGTTAAAGACTAGGGAAAAACCCCACAAGGGGAAAAACTCTTTCATGTTCATCTTCTTATTAGATTTTCATAAAAAATTTAGCAAAGAGAGAGTACACTGATTCAGTTCTTCAATCACAAAACTATCCAACAAAAAAAACCAAACAATATCTAGAAATATGAGCCCAACAATACTACTGATCATAGATAAGTTTCCCATTCTATGGTCAATTGTGGTCAATTATGGTCACCTATCAAATGAAACCCTAGGTCCCAGCCGCATGGAGAGAGAGATCATGTGTGTGGCTTAAATGTTCCAAACGCACATAGAGGCTTGTATGTGTGCAACTACAACCAAAATTTTCTTATGGAAACCCTGCAGCTACAAACCAAAACCCTAATCCGAACATGCGAGCTTCATACCCTATAATCAAATACCAACTTGAGACCTATGTGAGCTAAACCAAATAGGAGAGAAGAAGAATATGCTTGATGATAATGTCCAAATGATGGTCACCTGACTTATTTTTATAGGCTTCCAAGGGTGTCAAATTTCTCCTTGGAGCCAACCTGTCCTTTTGTGCACATGTGGGTTTCCATATTAAAATTATATTTTTCCTTAACCAAATTAAATTCTTTGAAGGGCTAGAAGGGGTCTTTATTGAAGAGAAAGGCTAACAAAAAAGTGAGGTGGGCTATGAGGACATAGTGGATGAAAAGAAGTAGGTGGGAGCCAACTCTATATATTTTCAATGGAGATTGCTACTATTGATGTATTCAAACTGAAAATAAGAGATTACAAACTTCCTCTACACTGCTATGGAAATAAATCAACAATATAGAAGTACATGCACTGACATGCATTCATCAAAACAATAAGAACAACATTTTTTTCCTAGGGAACCCAACTAGGAAAACCCCCTATCTCAATTTTAATTAATTAGATGAGACCGAAAACCTATTACAATTGCTTGCTTCAAGTATGAATCAAATCTAACACTTGGAAACTTGTTCTCTTGCTTCCTATTTTACACTCGCCAACACAACCAATTTCCTATCTCCAGAAGCTCCTATTTCATTACACAAATATAGAGGAATTGAGATCCTATTTCATAGGGAATTTCTATTTCCTTGCACAATCCCCAAGGAATTTCTCATCTACCTAATTATCCAATATGTACACTAAACTAGTATACAATTGATAATTACAATGTTATCTTCAACTCCACTGAAGTCATGAAATTTGAATTTCATACATGCATGGGCTATATTTAGCTTATTGACTAGTTAACTCATATATCACTGAGTTAAACTACTCAACTGACCTTTAACCAACTCAACTAAAGACTCGAGCTCAATTAACTGAGATCAACTATACATAACTGAATTAGATTGATAAAACTTAGAAATCAATACATGCACAACTCTACTCTTAGCCTCTAACTTGAAATAACTAAGTTAACTATGTGACAAGGGCATGTCACTCAAGATAATTTTCCCCAAATTTTTTGCTGATGTGGAATTTCGATTTTACTCAATTTTACTAAGGAAAAAGTCAAATTGAGCTTTCTTTATACACTTTTTGACACTCCCTCTTAGTAAGAAAGGGATTTTTGACCACCCCGATCCTACTCACATGGAACTTGAATTTCCATCTTGACAATGCCTTTGTCAATATGTTTGCTTCCTGCTCCTCGGTTGGAATTTATTTTAACAACATAATTATCCTCTAAACACAATCCCACAAGTGATGATATCAAATATCAATGTGTTTGGACATATCATGAAAAACTAGAGTCTCAAAGAGTTTAATACAACTCTAATTATCATAGTGAATCACAGTTAGGTCCATTTCTTAACTAAAATGTCCCACAAGTATTTTCCTCATCCATATGGCCTCACATGTTTCTTGACTTGCATCCATGTATTCATCCTTTGCTAAGTTGAGTGCCACAAACCTTTGTTTCCTATTGTACCAGGGAATAACTGCAAACCCAACACTAAAGATAGCACCTGAAGTATTATTCTTGTCTGATGGACTCCTTTGCCAATCTGCATTGATGAAGCCTTGAATCTTAACTCCCTCTTTCATCTTGTACCATAACCCATACTTTGTTGTGCCTCTGAGGTACCACAACACATTTTTTTCTGCCTTCCAATAAAACTTGGTTGGCTTAACCATAGCTTGACTAAGTTGGTTAACTTCATAGCATATGTTGGTCCTTGTGTTCACCAAATACATCAAGGATCCTACAATTTTTCTATAGATGGTGGAATCTACTGCTTCTCCAGAAGAAACACTCTCCATCCTCGAGTTGATAGCTAGAGTTGTGTCCATAAGCTTACAATCCTCCATGTGAAATCTCTGGAGTATTTTAGGGGCATACTTCCACTGAATCACAAATAGCTCACCATCACCTTTCCATACTTCCAGCCCAACGAAGTAATCCATGAGGCCCATGTCTTTCATCTCAAATTCCCTTGAAATATCCTCTTTTAAAGAGTAGATCAACTTCTCATCACCTATCAATATTAAATCATCGACATAGAAAACAAGAATAAGCAACTTACAATCTACCACAATGTGATAGGGTTTCACATATGCTTCACTTATGCTTCACTTTGAAGCCCAAACAACTGAGACAATTTTTTATTCGAGTGTACCATGCTTGGGGTGCCTGTTTGAGACCATACAATGCTCTCTTGAGTCTGCACACATGCAACTCTCAATCATATGTCTCAAATTCTTCCCGTTGCTCTATGTAAATTTCCTCCTCAATAACATCATTGAGAAAGGCACTCTTCACATCCATATGATGGGTTTTCAAACCCATTTGCACAACTAAAGCTAGAATGGATCTAATTGAGGAATGTTAGGACCTCACATTGTCCCTTTTTGACCATATATTTTGCTATTATGTCATCCTTTTTCAACCTATATTTAAAAGTCCTTGTTATTGCTTTAACCCACTTTTCTGAAGGTATACAATAATTCTTCTCATTTCTATACGTTTAATTTATTTTACATACAATTACATTATCTTCATAATTTATTGATTAAAAACGGATAGTTGCTGAAACAGTTATCATTGCAGACTACGTTGCTGAAACAGCCTGGAAAACTGCAGGGCTATTATTACAAGTTATGTGCTGTAATAGTTAGAACAAGGAGCAAATCTTGTTACCGAAGCAGCCGTGATTTGCAATCTAGAACTCGATAGCAACATAAGAAGATCATCAAAGGAAGCTGCTACATTGGCTGTAACGACCACATTCCAAAGTCAACATTACCATAAGCATTGTAACAACATTTTGTTAATAGGGGAAACTAATTTTCCTATTTTGGTATATTGGGTTAAAGATAGGACTTATGATAAAATCAATTGTAATAGATGTCTCCTCTTTAAAAAGAAGAGACATCTACATTAGAGGAGAGGAACAGACTGTGGGGAAGGTCTAGCTGAAGGAAAAGAACTGGAATCCTTTTGTAACATGAAATATTGATGGATGAATAAAATATTGTTCTGAACATTTCTTTCTAGTTCTTGTTCCTGGGGAATCTTGTGAGAAGGACAGGGCCCACCTTCATCACAAGATTCACCCATTATATTTTTGCAGTGTGTTAAGTGTGTCTCTTATCCATACCTTGTTAAAAGTTCTGTTTACTGAATATTGTTTATGCATTATTGTTGAACACTATTTTTCCAATTGATTGATGCATTATTTAGTTCATCCATAGTTAATTCATGAGTGTTTCATTGGGAATTGAGTTTACAGAGTGAGTTGGCAAGCATGGTAATCAGAAACAGGTGCTGAAGATTCCTGCTTTGGGAATAGGGTCCTGTTCTCTGTTACAACATAGCTAGTTCTTTCCTTTGCAAATTGATTCATTTTCATTAGATTACATTTTTAATGAAATTAAGCATTCTTTGGTAACTGTCTGCAATAGATTATTTTTGTTGTAACTCAGAGTTGAGCTTCAGTTTGCTTGGAGAAAGGTGTGACTAGTTTATTTATTACTACAACTCTTATTGCTTTTGAGGTTGAGTACATATAGTGCGTAATTTCCTTTGAAATAAACAGACTTCCCTGGGTTGACAATTTATGTAGCACTTAGTTGTTTGAATTAATAAGAAATTAAAGTGACCAACATTTTGGCACCGTTGCCAAGGAAGGCAATCATAGATTTTAAAAGCATTAATGATTTTCTTTTAGATGTGCAGAATGCATGAGAGGACGCAAGAAAACTAATCCTATAGGTGGCAAGGACAAAGGAAGAGGAGGAAGAAAAACTTTTATCGATGGAATTATCTCAAAAGCTGAAACTTCTCAGAGACTAAGCTCTCGGAAGCCAAAGACTCAGCACTCTCTCCAAACAAACTATGAAACGGAGGAAGTTCTGGGCTCTGAAAGGGTTGAAGAGGTAGTAGAAAATACTGAGGAACCAACAGAAGACATTGAAGAACCAATAGAGGACATTGAGGAACCAGTTCAAGACATTGAGGAACCAACGGAAAGCATTGAAGACCGGGCAAGTGCAACAGGAGAACAACCAATGGAAGGAAACAATGAAGGACTCTTTGGAGGAGGACAGGTAGGAGGAGAGGGAAGAGGTGGGAACTCTCTCTCCACTTTGGGATTTCCTATTGGGGATATTCCCAGAGGAGCAACCCCCATGAAGAATATCCCACTCTCAGCCTTACCTAGCTTCCATGGTTTATCTTCTAAAGATCCTGATGAGTTTCTTTTTGAGTTTGATATATTGTGTAGAAGTTATGATTATTTTACTAATGCTCAAAAATGAATCTATTTCCATCAACACTAAAAGGAAATGCACTAAGATGGTTTATGATTCAGGGAGGTCATGTAATCACGACATGGGAACAAAATGAAGGAGAAGTTCTTGGCCAAATATCAAGACTACTACCGGAGAAGAGAAAAAAGGGAGGAATTATTTAAGATGGTTTAGAAGGATAACGAAAATCTGGAGGACTTTGTGGAAAGACTACAATACAATCTGCAAAGATATGATCATACCAATGTAAGTAAAGATATTCTTAAGACAATATTATTGAAAGGGGTAACGGATGATTGTTTAGACATGCTAAATATGCTTCGTAAAGGGGACATATCTAAAGAATTGTATGATGAAATTGTCAACCTCTGCAAGAGATGTTCAAGAGGAGCTACAAATAGATCAAAAAGTAGGGATAATACATATTCAAGAGTCCAAAAATCAGCCAGTGGAGGAGCAACAAGAGATGAAATAGGTAATCTACTTGAGGAATTTAAAACTAAAATGTTAAGTTCTTTTTCTTCACAGATTGATACCTTGCAGGTTAAAAAGAAACAAGCATAGGCAGAATCCGCTTTGGCAATTTTTTGTCCTAAATGTAGAGAAAAACATCCACTAAGGGAATGCCCATTGGACAAGGTACCAATTTTCACCATTTGTGAGAAGGACCATGAAACGCAACAATGGCCTTCTTTACCAGGAATAAAAGCAGCATTGCAACCAACTAGGGAGGAAGCTAAAGAAATTTATTTGCTGGCACAGAGGAGGCAATGGCAACCACGAGGACAAGGTATGAACTCTAATATGCCATTTAATCATTGGAATAACTATCATTCTTTTAATCAAGCAAAATACCCGCCCTTCAATCAGATGCAATACCCACCCTTTAATCAAATGAATTTCCCACCCATGCAGCAAAAAAAAAACCCCTTTGTAGACCCTGCAATGTGGACTCCTTGGCCTCCACAGTAACCTTATTTTAATCAATGGAACCCAAATTGGAGAGCTCAACAAACCCCGTTTCCAAACCAATTTCCCTAGTTTCAGCAACCACTCTCCCTACCATCAGGTGCTCCACCAAATAATCAGACAATAAGACCCCAGCTTCCTGTACAACCAAACCCTAACCCTAATAATAAAGTTGTGCAGCTCATTGATATTCAGAACCAGCCTATATCTCTTGTTCTCCCTATGTAGTGTAATGATATTCATTTACGATCTGGGAGAATAGTTGAGCCTATTATTGATGATATTACTTCTTCTGACTCTGACAAAGAAGAGATAGAAAAGAATAATTTACCTAATAAGGATGCTGAAACAATTGAGCCACCCTCTAATAAAGGTGATGAAACAACAGAACCACCATTCCTTGAGCATCTAGCTCTCACTAAGACACCTGAGCCCCCTGCTTTTAATCTTCTAGGGGAATTGCAGAATCTTTATGTTAAAATTCCACTTTTACAAGCACTCAAAGATGTACCAATTTATACCAGAACTGTCAGAGACATTTGCATCAAGAAACCTGGTAGGAAGGCTAAAGATCCCCTTACAGTTCATGTGATGGGTGATCTAGCTGCTTTAATGTTGGGAAAAACTCCTCTTGTTAAATATGGTGATCCCAGCCATCCTACGGTCACTGTATAGATTGGAAAAACTATTGTTTCACGATTTCTGGTAGACTTAGGTGCTGCTATAAATATTATGACCCTTGAAACCGCACAACTCTTACAGCTGAAGAATGTAATCAGAGAGACACCAACCATTTTGGAGTTAGCTGACCGTTCCACAATCAAACCAAAAGGAGTTATTGAAGACCTGATCATTTTAGTTGAATCTTGGAACTATCCAACTGAAGTTTTTGCATTACAGACTAAAACAAAGTTGGGGGGACATCCTCTAATTTTGGGGAGACCCTGGCTGGCTACAGCAGATGCCTTTATCAGCTCTAGATCAGGTTCAATGACAATTTCTAATGGATGTGAAACGAAGCAGCTTACTCTTTACCCTCATGCCACACCTATGATTAATAATGATGATTCTGTATGGTTGGATTATGATGATAATGCTACTCAACCTATTTTGACTATCAGACAAGCCTTAACTCTTAAAGATACCAGAAAGGATGAAGTAATTAGTAATTTTATCTCTGAACCCTCCTCGGTCACTTTTGAAACATATAATTAGTTGACTGCAATTTTGGAACCTGAAACCCAGGAAAAGCTTAAATCCAAAAATCTGCCTCAAACATCAACCGCTATCTCCTCTAAAAGCATAACAATAGAAATCGAACCTGGCAAAACATTGAACATAAACCCTAACTTGTCAAATGCTGAAGCACAACAGCTAATGAAGTTACTTTGTGAAAATAAGGAAGCATTCACATGGGACTACATAGATATGAAGGGGATCTCCCCTGAATTATGTACTCATTGTATCTATATTAAGGAAGGATGTCGACCAGTCTATCAACCCAATAGCGAATGAATCCCAATTTGAAGGAAATTGTTAAAGAAGAACTTAAAAAATTGCTTAATGTAGGGTTTATATACCCCATATCTGACAGTGAATGGGTTTCTCCATTGGTAATAGTACCTAAGAAAAATGGGAAATGGAGAGTGTGTGTAGATTATAGAGCCTTAAACAAAGCCACTCAAAAAATATCATTTCCCCTTGCCATTTATTGATCAGGTGCTAGACAGTTTGTCAGGAAAGAGATTCTTTTCCTTTTTAGATGGTTTTAGCGGATATAACCAAATCAAAATTGCACCCCAAGACCAAGAAAAGACCACTTTTACTAGTTCTTGGGGAACTTTTGCTTATAGAGTTCTCCCATTTGAACTATGTAATGCTCCAGCAACGTTTCAAAGAGCAGTGATAGGAATCTTTCTGATATGCTTAATGACTCTATGGAGATATTTATGGATGATTTTACTCCTTATGGTGTGACTTTTGAAGACGCATTACAAAACCTTGAGAAAGTAATTAAATGTTGTATACAAGCTCACCTTTCCTTGAGTACTGAAAAATGTCATATGATGATGAACGAAGGAATTGTACTTGGACACTTCATTTCATTCCTAGGGATTCAAGTAGATCCATCCAAAGTACAAGTAATTTAGGCCCTTCCTATCGCTAAAACACAAACTGATGTAAGAAGTTTTTTAGGACATGCTGGATATTACAGAAGATTTATCAAAGATTTTTCTAAAATAGCTTCTCCTTTGTTTGTGTTACTTATGGAAAATGCTGAATTTAAGTGGATTGATCTTTGCCAAAAAGCATTTGGTGAACTTAAGCATCAATTGTCTACAGCTCCTATTCTAAGGGGACCTAAATGGGCACTTCCCTTTCATATATCCTCTGATGCTTCGGACACTGCAATTGGAGCTGTCTTGGGGCAAGAAGAAAATAATCTTCCTTATGCTATCTATTTCATTAGTAAGAATATGACCCCGGCTGAGCTTAATTACACAGTTACCGAAAAGCAATTTTTAGCAGTCATTTATGCTATTAATAAATTTCGACATTACATTATTGGTTACCCTACTTTTGTTCATACTGATCACTCGACCATTAAGTATTTAATGAACAAATCTGTCACAAATGCCTGAGTTACCAGATGGTTATTATTATTACAAGAATTTGATATTACAATTGTAGATTGACCAGGTAAAGAAAATGTAGTTGCTGATTTCCTTTCTCGAATAAAAACTGATGATAATGCTCTAGTAGATGATTCCTTTCCTAATGAGTATTTATTTGCAGTATCTACTCACTCACCTTGGTATGTAGATATTGCCAGTTATCTCGTTGCGGGGAAGCTGCCATCACACCTACCACATCGGGAGAAAAGAAAGATCATTCAACAAAGTGCTCGGTATAGCTAGATAAGTGGGTGTCTTTTTCATATAGGACTTGATCATGAAATTTGAAGATGCATTAGAGAAGATGAGGTTTATAATACACTGAAGGCTTGTCATGATGGCCCTTGTGGAGGGCATTTTGCTGATAAGAGGACAACACATAAATTTCTCAAAATGGGTTATTATTGGCCCTCACTTTTCAAGGATGCAAAGAAATATGTTAGGGCCTGTGATAGCTGTCAGAGAATGGGTCAACCTAATCATAGAGATGAAATGCCATTGAATCCCCAGGTAATACTCGAACCCTTTGAAAGATGGGCTCTAGACTTTATAGGACCCATCAATCCTACATCAAATTAGAGAGTTTATATATTGGTTTGTACAGATTATATGACTAAATGGGTGGAAGCTAAGGCACTTATTAGAGCTAATGATGAGTCTGTTTTAACCTTTCTATTTGAAGAAATATTTGTTAGATTTGGAGTGCCTAGAGAACTAGTCACAGATGGAGGACCTCCTTTCAATTCTCATGGTTTTAAATCCATGCTTCAAAAATATCGTATTCATCATAAAATGACTACACCTTACCACCCCCAACCCAATGGTCAAGTGAAAAGTACAAACAAAGTCATAGAAGCCATTTTAACAAAAACAGTGAAGGAGAATAGGAAGGATTGGTCTCAAAGGCTGCCTGAAGCATTATGGGCTTACAGAACTACCTGGAGGAACACTACAGGATTTTCTCCCTACGAATTGGTTTATGGTAAAAGTGTTGTTTTTCCTGTGGAATTTGAGATTAAAACCTTAAGAACTGCTTTAGTTGTTAACCTTGATTTGACTGATGCACAAACAGCCAGGTTGCAGCAACTTCAGGAGTTGGATGAAAAGAGGATAGATGCCATCCACCAAACAACTATGATTCAACAGCAAAGAACTAGGTGGCATGATAAAACTATTAAGCATAAGCAGTTCCAAAAAGGTAATTGGGCTTTATTGTATGACTCTCGGTTTGAAAATTTTCAAGGGAAATTACGAACAAGATGGTTGGGACCTTACGAAATAGATACTGTTTTTCCCAATGGAACAGTAAGGCTCCTAACAATTAATGATTCTAAAACAACATTATTAGTAAATGGCTACTGACTTCGTCTCTACCAGCAACCCATTTCTACAGAGGATTTTAAGGCCACTTGTATGGTAGACTCACATTATATCTTTTTGGGGGAGCTTGCTGCCCCTCATTGCATTTAATTTCTGCACTATATTCTTTTTAGTATTAGATTAGATTTCTTAACTAATAATCCCTGTCAAGGGTTGGCATGTTACAATTGATCATTTTGCAAATCTCAGATAAACGAAGGCTGGTCAAAAAGAACAATCTTACTGCAAGAAGAATTAAGCTTCATTTTGTGAAGCAGTGTTATCTCACTCTAGTTCACAATTTATTCCCCCATTTCGATCATTTTCCCTTTCTATGTCCTCCATCATCCTTCAACAACATCTTTTCCATTTTTATCATAAGAATTTTTCAGCAACATCTTCCCTATTTTCCCATTTACAGCAACATTTTTCTTTAGCATTCTCGTTGCTGAAACACCAATTTATATCTATTTCCCTGTTGCTGAAACACCAACCCTTCCCATTTTTCTGTCGCTAAAAGACCAACTTTCACCCATTTCCCCTCGTGGCTGAAACACCAATTCTTCTCCAAGAATGAATATATATTACTTTTCAGTGTGAGAAACGTCTATTGTATCATTCTTATAGCTTTGTTCTTTCACTGCCTTCTCCTACCATTATGCATGCCTTTCATATAATTACCCTCATATTTTAAAAACCCCTTTTCCATAACCATTGATGATCTATTAGCAACGTATACTATATTTTCCGAATATCAATCAAAGGTAAACATGAGGTATGTATTTGTATCAGTAAATATATTAAACTATAGTCAAATGAGAAGATTATGATATTATTACCACGATCTCCATACATTTAAAACTCATTATTCCAGCCGTAGTTAGGGGGGAATATCAAAATCATCATGCCATCATTTCATAACACGCCAATCACTATCATTTTTTACCCACAATTACGTCTCATCACCCTGTCTCTGTCCTATTATTCCATGATCTCATTCGCAAAACTTACTCTGTCTCCAGTGCAGTAACTTGGTTTGTCACTATGCATTTTATTGAAGCTGGTAACTATGGGAGGACTTGCTATTCGACATGAGCCCGGCTCGATAGTCTTATTAGAATTACACCGAGAGGTATACTAGATTTTTCAGCCGGCCAGTTGGGTAGATTATTTTCAGAGGCTTTAGGGATTCGATCCTCAGCAAGTCCTTGAATTTGCACGTAATCTACAGGAAGGCTACTCTACTATTCAAGGAGTTCGAATTCCAGTCTCAGAGGATGATATAGCACAGGTTTCAGGTTTACCGGCCGATGGCATTCAATGGTTTAGTCGTAAACACATCATTTTGAATGCACAACAAGACTTTCTTCTACCAGGACAACAGATTGAGCCTAAAGGCAGGGGTGTCGCACTTCATTCATTACCACTTCCATGGCCGATGGTTGCTAAATTTTTCAAGCACTATCTCACCTGCGAAGGTCGCTACCAGGTAGTCTATCAGCATGATTTTGTCTTTTTAAATCATTTGAGACATGGTCGACTGTTAAATATGTTGTATTATCTACTTGGGTGTCTAAAGAATATGTCACATTACTGTATGAATGCAAAAAAAACCACTCCTTTCCCTCACCCATCATCGTCTTGTTCAGTTATTGATTCAAATAGGTTTTTCTAAGTAGAATCCTCCTCCACTTAACAACCTACCCCTAGAACCCGAGGAAGCCGCTGAAATTCCTCAAACAACAGTTGAAATTTCCCAAGAAGCCGCTGAAATTCCTCAAACAAAAGCTAAAATTCCCCAAGAAGCCACTAAAACTCCTAAAGTTTCTCAGCCCACTCCTGAAATTCCTCAACAAACTCCTGGAATCCCTCAGCAAATTGAAAATCCTTCCAAACAACAACCAAAGAGCATTTCTAACCCCCCAAAGATTCCACCACCTACATCAGCTAACCCAATTGACCCTCCCACCACATCAATTCCATCCCATGATTTAGCAGAATCATCCAGTCCCACTGTCCATATCCCTAGTGATGATTATGATGATAACCTCCCCATTGATAAGCTAAAAAGAAAAAGGCAAGAAAAGGTTGCTCCCCTACCAAAACGACAAACAAGGGCCTCAACCAAAGAAGCTACCATTCCTGATGACCCTCCTCCTTTAAAGAAAACTACTCATAAAAGAAAAACCACTTCTCTTCCTGCATTTTTACCTTGAAGACGAATGAGGACGTCTTCTGAAGCAGCAACTATTACCACCATCCTAAATTCCCCACCTATTGGCCTAAAACCCCATACCCCACCACAGTCCCAAGACCGTGAAACTTTACCCATCTCACCCTAGTGTACTGAAATACAAGATGCTTAGGATTTTGTGACATCATTCCTTTTAGAAGACGTAGTTATTCCACAAGAACCAGCTACTGATTCAACAACTGTCACACAAGAACCAGTTGTTGATCCATCAAAATTAGATACCCAAGATGATGTACAACATGTAGCTGCCCCACAAGAACCAACTACTGACTCAGCAGTTGCTAAACAAGAACCACCTGCTGATGAACATAAAACAAATGACCAAGACGTAGCTGCTCCACAAGAACCAGCTGCTGACTCAACAGTTATTGCACAAGAACCACCTACTCATGAACATAAAATAGATGATCAAGATGTAGCTGCCCCACAAGAACCAGCTACTGATTCAGTAGTTGTTACACAAGAACCACCTGTTGATGAACAAAACATAGATAACCAGGATATTGCACAAACTGTAGCTGTTACACAAGAACCAGTTACTCAGTCATCAACTGCCACACAAGAACCATCTGCTGATATGCAAAATTTGGATGCTCAGGATGATATAGCTGTTACAGAACCAGCTGATGATTCAACAGTTGTTACATAAGAACCACCTGCCGAGGCTACAAATAATGAAGCTACTACGGAACAACAACCCTTCCATCCACTAGAATCAGCTATTGAGACTGCAACTGTACACAAAGCCCAGTCACCTTGGCTTCCCTTTTACAGGAAAAAAAGTTTCTAAAATGAGAGCTTGAGGCTTATAAGCAGGAATTAATAATGGCGAGGGAAGCCTAAGAAATAGAGCTTAATTTGTATACTTTAGCTCATGTAGCATCCACAGCTAAGAAAAGTACAAAGAAAGATCAGTATAATGAATACATGTGCAGCCAATGTGGTAATATTTAACATCAAGCCAGTTATATGATAGTTGAAGTTCCATTGCCTGGAGCCACTCCTGCATCTACTTCTGTTGCAATTAAAAAGGAACGCCTTGTTGTTACACAAGAACCAGTAGGGCCTTCAAAGATTTTTGAAAAAGAGGTTAAACCACAAACACCTTTGCCTACTCTGATTGTTAAAACTAAAAGTATTGTACCAGGAATGCCTGAGCATATCATACAGTTACTCAGTCTGAGCATATCATATAGTTACTGAGAGTCTTCGTACCCTGAGGCTCAGTCTGATTGTTAAAACTAAAAGTCTTGTACCAGGAATGCTTGAGCATATCATACAGTTACAGGTAGCAGTCTTAAAATACTGCCAACATTATGTCAAAGCCAAAGGAGCTCTTGCCTTATAGGAAAACAACCTATTTTGGGAACAGTGCCCTAAGGAGAGGAAGGAATATCATCCCTTTAACCCTCTTAATCTTGAAACAACAATTTCACGGCTACCTAACTATGTCATATGCATTCAATAGTGTGCCAAAAAATGGTTAGGATATCATTTTCATTTCCCTATTTTATGGCTGCCAAGACAGGAATATAAGGCTTACTTCAGGTTATCCAAAAAGGAGGAGCTAGTAGCATGGCAGAAATTACAGAATGTTCATGGTTTCAGAGACCTGCATGATGGCACCTTCTATACTTATTGTCTAAGTAATTTGCACTGCAATTCCCAGTACTTGGACTCAGATTCAGAGTAAAAGTTGCATGAGGACATGCAACCCTTTCAGTTGGGGGGGATGTTAGGACCTCACATTGTCCCTTTTTGACCATATATTTTGCTATTATGTCATCCTTTTTCAACCTATATTTAAAAGTCCTTGTTATTGCTTTAACCCAATTTTCTGAAGGTATACAATAATACGTTTAATTTATTTTACATACAATTACATTATCTTCATAATTTATTGATTGAAAATGGATAGTTGCTAAAACATTTATCATTGCAGACTACATTGCTGAAACAGCCTAGAAAACTGCAAGGCTATTATTACAAGTTATGTTGCTGTAACAGTTAGAACAAGGAGCAAATGTCGTTGCTAAAGCAGCTGTGATTTGCATTCTAGAACTCGATAGAAACAGAAGAAGATCATCGAAGGAAACTGCTACATTGGTTGTAACGACCACATTCCAAAGTCAACATTGCCATAACCATTGTAACAACATTTTGTTAATAGGGGAAACTGATTTTCCTATTTTGGTATATTGGGTTAAATATAGGACTTATGATGAAATCAATCGTAATAGATGTCTCCTCTTTAAAAAGAGGAGACATCTACATTAGAGGAGAGGAACAGACTGCGGGGAAGGTCTAGCTGAAGGAAAATAACTGGAATCCTTTTGTAACATGAAATATTGATGGATGAATAAAATACTATTCTGAACATTTCTTTCTAGTTCTTATTCCTGGGGAATCTTGTGAGAAGGATAGGGCCCACCTTCATCACAAGATTCACCCATTATATTTCTGCAATGTGTTAAGTGTGTCTCTTATCCATACCTTGTTAAAAGTTTTGTTTACTGAATATTGTTCATGCATTATTGCTGAACTCTATTTTTCCAATTAATTGATGGATTATTTAGTTCATCCATAGTTAATTCATGAGTGTTTCATTGGCAATTGAGTTTACAAAGTGAGTTGGTAAGCATGGTAATCAGAAACAGGTGCTGAAGATTCCTGCTTTGGGAATAGGGTCCTGTTCTCTGTTACAGCATAGCTAGTGCTTTCCTTTGCAGATTGATTCCTTTTCATTAGATTACCCTTTTAATGAAATTAAGCATTCTTTGGTAACTATCTGCAATAGATTGTTTTTGTTGTAACTCAGAGTGGAGCTTTAGTTTGCTTGGAGCAAGGTGTGACTAGTTTATTTATTACTACAACTCTTATTGCTTTTGAGGTTGAGTACATATAGTGCGTAATTTCCTTTGAAATAAACATACTTCCCTGGGTTGACAATTTATGTAGCACTTAGTTGTTTGAATTAATAAGCAATAAAAGTGACCAACAAGGAATATCTTCCAACTGGTGAAAAATTTTCCTCATAGTCTACTCCCTCTACTTGAGAAGATCCTTTTGCCACAAATTTGGCCTTGTACTTCTCGATTCTTCTGTCTTCTTCATGCTTCACTTTATATATCCATGTTGAACCAACCACTAATTTCCCTTCTGGTCTCAGCACCACCTCCCATGAACTTTTCTTCATGATGGATTCTATTCTTCCACTATTGCATCAACTCAAAAAGGTTAAGCAACTACTTCCTCAAATGAATAAGGATTTGTCTCAATGAGCTATGCCATGAGAGCCATGTAACTATTGTACCTATTAGGTGACCTCCTCTACCTGCATTGTGATGTAGGGGATCCCACATTATCCCTTACATCATGCACCAATCTATTAGCTTCTTCAGTGCTCTTTCTTCCCTCTCTAGAAGATTCTGGTTGATTGGGTGCCTCCACTCTTCCTCCTGTCTGCTCCTCTGCATGTGGCTGCTCCAAAACCTCTTGAAGCTCATCTTGAGGCTCCTCCTTTGGATCAAGAAGATCCTTCTCTAGTGGGATACTCATCTCTCGTTCCAAAGAGCATATCATGGCCTTGTCCTCATCAAACTTGACATCTCCCCTTACAACTGTCATCTTAGTGAAGGAAAATACACGGTATTTTTGTGAAGTTTCGATGTATCCTACAACAACATTTTAATTCCATTTTTTGTAGATGATTTCAAAGTCATAACCCAAAATATTTATCACCCATTTTTATACTCTTCTGAAGATAATGTTTGTTGCAAAAAGTATTTAAGCCTATCATGATCTTCTTTTACCTTGAAGTTACTTCCCATTAGGTAAGGTCATCATTAGTTTAGTGCACGTAGTATTGCCAACATTTCCTTCTCATACATAGGTTTGTGTTAATACTTTTCGTTGATTGGACGACTTTAAAAAGCATTGGGTCTTACTTCTTGCATTAAAACAACACTAATTCCATTTCCTAAGGCATCACATTCCACAATAAAAGTTTATGTGAATTCTAGCATAGCTAAGACCAATGCTTGGCACATTTCCTCTTTAATATGTTTAAATGTCTTTGTTGCTTCTGGAGTCCAAGAAAATGCATATTTATTTAGTAATGAAGTTAGAGGTGCCTCTATTCTCCCATAATTCTTAACAATTGTGATAATACCCTGTCAACCCAAGAAATCCTCAAAGATGTTTTATAGTTGTGAGGATTTTCCATTCCTTAGTGGCTTTGATTTTGTTAGGGTCTACCTTAACACCCTCATGAGATACCATATGACCCAAATATTCCACCTCATGTACTCTTAAGAAAAATTTGGAGGTTTTTCCATATAATTGTTTCTCCACCAATAGTTTGAGCACTCTCTCAACATGTTGAACTTGATCCTTCCTAGACTTGTTGTAGATTAGTATATCATAAAAAAACACTAACACAAATTTTCTAAGGGTTTGAAAATGGAATTCATCAAACCTTGAAATGTGGAAGGTGCATTAGTAAGGCCAAAAGGCATGACCAAAAATTCATAATGACCCTCATGAGTTCTAAATGTTGTTTTCAGAATGTCTTCAGTATTCATTCTAATTTGATGATATCCTGAACGAAGATCCAACTTGGTGAAGTAAATTGATCCATGTAATTCATCTAACAATTCATCGATGACAGGAATGAGAAATTTATCTTTAATAGTGAGCTTTTTGATCTCCCTATAATCTGGACACATACACCATCATCCATCCTTCTTGTGCACCAATACTACTGGAGCAGAGAAAGAACTTTGACTAGGTTGAAATATACCAATCTCTAGCATTTCTGCAACCATACATTCAATTTCACCCTTTTAGGCATAAGGATATCTGTAAGGCTTGATGTTTGGAGGAACACTTCCTAGAATCAAATGAATAGTATGATCATGATCAAAAATAGGTGGGAGGAATTTTGGAGTCTCAAAGACCTGGAATGATTTTCCAACACTTTTTAGATATTTGGAGAAATAGATGATTTTGATGTTTGAACCTCTAGTGAGCATAATTGTGCAATTACGCCCCATTGTTCTTTCTTCATAATATTTTTCATGCTATTAGATTTAGTTATCTTTCTTGGTTTCCCTGTGATACCCCTTAATTCAACTTCCTTTCCTTCCCAAAAAAATTTCAAGAAAAGTTCTTGAAAGTTGAAATCTATCGTCCCCAAAGATTGTGACCATTGGACTCCTAGTATAACAACGACACCACCCATTGGAATGGAAATCATTGGAATATTCCATACATATTCCACCGTGGTTAGTTTGATATTATGGCACTTTCTAGAGCAATTTATAGTTCCTCCACTTGCAACCATCACTTGACACTATGGTGCTAGATATAGGAAGAAATTCAATTCCTTGGCTATCTTACAATGAACAAAATTATGGGTACTACCCAAATCAATCAGCACTATTACCTTTTTGTTCTTGATATATCCTTCTATCTTAAGATTTTGAGGAGAGGTAATTCCTACCAATGCATTACAAGATATGGTCAAATTCATTTCTTCTTTCTCTGGGGTTGGTTCTTGGTGTATATCCTCCTCTTTTGATGTTCCTTGTTCCCTTTCTTTCACCTATTCACAATCTATGTAGAATAATTTATTCTCAACACACTTATGACCTTTAGTGTATTTGTTATCACAACTGTAACAAAGCCCTTTTTCTCCTTTTTCCTCCAATTTTTGTGGTGTCAACCTTGTAAGTTGTAGAAGATTAGGAGCAGAAACACTTCCATCTTTATAGTTGTGAGTGGTAGACTTCCTTGTTGCCATAATTTTTCTTTCAACTTTTCTTGCCACCCTAAATGCCTTCTCCAATGAATTAGGTTCCCAAAGGCGAACCTCATTTTGGATGTTATCTTTTAAAGTCCCTATAAATACATCAATCCTATTCTCCTCTAGAATATTTTTTTACCCTAATATTCAATTCTTCGAAGTCTTGGATGTGCTCCACCATTGAACCCTTTTGTTTGAGATTTATCAATTGGCTAAAGAAGGCGTTTCTCTTTCTATCTTCATAATGTGCTATCATTTCCTCCATAAAATTTGACCAAGTGATAAGTGGTTTACGAGAACAAATCCATTTATACCATACAAACTAATTTGGTTCTAAATATAAAGATGAAATATGTACCTTTTGTGAGGGTTGTACAACCTGTAAATCAAAATATTGCTCCATCTATAGTATCCATGTTACTAGATCCTTGCCATCAAACTCTGTCATATCTATATTTGGAATGTGGTGGTTCTTAAACCTTACATTGGATTCTCTAAAATCATAATTCATATTCCTTTTGTCCTCATCATGATTTTCATTGATTACCTTATCACCATTGGGAAGCCTTTATTGCAAAAACTTTGTCAACCCTTCCAACTTGACATTCATTGCATCCATGTCTACTTTAAAAACCTCCATGTTTCCTTTTATACCATCCATGTCACCTTCTATTTCTATGTTTAAACCATCCATGTCCCCTTTTATTTAACCTTTAGTTGCTCTTTGTGAGAGTGAAATTTGTTGCACTTGGTCCCGTAATTTTGATATATCATGCTACAATTCTTCCTCTTCATGTGTCATAGTAAAGATTTATGAGGGCTTAATGGGTGTAGAATTGTTTTGTTTGGGAGGAATTCTAGAAACCAATACTGATATATATGTGATGGCATTATGAAAAATGTGTTGTCCTTGATGGAAACCTACTTAATAAATATGTCAACATGATGGTACTAGTATGAGTATTCAGGCCAGTACAGATGTGACAAAAAGATTGGATAAAGGAATATTAGTTTAAAGACAGAGGAATGATAAAGATAAAGTTTGAGGAAGTATACGCGGGTTATGTGAATCAAAGTCGTGTACATATACAAGTATCATGAAGAGAAGTTGCATACAGTTTCCACACCATGGTATTATGAATACCAAGGGTCTTTACCATGGTATTGGCCCATAATAATGAGCACGACAATGGATACTTGATCTTGTCAAAGAATACCATCGATGTTACTAAGGATTTATCCCATGGTATTGGATAAGGCCTAAGATATATAGGAGATGGAGATCAAAGTGTTGAGTCTATAGGTAATGGGCTATTAATGAATAGTTTGAACTTAAATAAGTATGCACCGGGGAGTATGATGATGGATCAAATCCAATAGATCTGAAATGACTATACATTGAATAATATGCTTATGGGTTGGTTTGATATGTGATGATAATGTTTTGACTTGTGTTTGTTACTATGTATGAGTTTGACTGAATTTTTGTTGTGCAACAAACATATGAGTCAATAATTATAGATATGTACACAGGTTTGTTTTAGAAAAAGAGTGTACATAAGCGAATTAGATTCTGAGCAGTAATGTATCGATTCTATAGTATGGAAAGATCTATACACAGGTATCAAATATGAAAGGCACATACATACGTGGAAGTGTTTTGTAAGATCACAAATGTATGCTAGGGTGTTGTTGAATATGATGTCTGGTCAACTTGATCAATCTTATTGTGTTTGCTATTGTCTGTCAATGAAGTCTTTCATGATGATCTGGGTTTAACAGTGATGATTGAGGTTGAATGGTTTGTTGAATAGGAATGATAATGCTATTTGTATGTGGTTCAGATATCTGTGAATGGTTATGTAATTGATTCAGTGAGTATTTCAGTGTAATAGTGATTACATTTTAGGGTTAAGTGCTTTGAGATATGTACAGAGGTATGATTCATGGAAAGCACGTATATATGTGGATATGCTTAAGAACAATATCATATATATTTTTATATATGGTTGATCAGGGTTTGCAGTGACATAATCTAGTTTTTGTGATTAACAATACGTGGATTGGTATTCTAGTGAATGGATTTACAATGATCTAACTTCTTTGGTTACTTGAGAGTGATTTGGGTCTCAATTGGTACAGTGATTAAGTGATTTGATATGATGATTGATTTAATATTTGATATTGAGCTTAAATGATGGTAGTGGGTCTAGTATGGAAATTTGATGAAACATGGCCTACAGATTTATTGTTTTGGTTCAGGTGGATCTATTATGAAAATTATGAAATGTGGTCCACAGAGGTGTTGAGTGTTGGAACCTTCAGTGAGGAAGTCAAATATTCCTTCTAGTGGTATTTGGTAAATATGATCACGGGGGTTGGAGCTCCCTTTTGGTGGGTGTCGGTAAACGAGATCAAGGAGTTGGAGCTCCCTTTTAGTGGGTGTTGGATAACAAGAGGTTGCAACCTTCTGTGAGTGGGTGCCTATGTGTCGGTATGAGTCTGCGCCAGTACAATATTGTGAGATGTTTTCTTTATAATAAAATATAAAGACAGAGATGACAACATTAGTTTTTTTCTCCCACATTGGGTTTCCACCTAAGAACCCTGGTGTTCACATGTGTTGATGTGTTGCTTATGAGTGATGGTTTATTATGTTCCTACTACACATGGTTACCGTTTAATTAATGCATATTGAAGTACTGATACACCATTTCAAGTTAAATAGATGACGAATTAACTAAAAAGTAAGTTAACTGGATATACGCTAGTTGTCTACATAACAATCACATACATATGCATGTTTACTTCAATATAGTCATGTATAGAAATATGAAAAGAAAAGTTTAAGTGAGTTTTAAAATACTGATTCACCCCCCCCCCCCCCCCCCCCAGTATTTTTCCCAATAATTGGTATTAGAGCAAGTCCTCCAGAAGAATCTTGATCGCTTGAAGGAGATCGATCAAGATGAGTATTCTAGAAGGATTATTTTCTATGAGGCCACCTTTATTTAATGGAACTAACTTTTTCTTTTGGAAATTTAGGATGACAACATACTTGTAGGCACTGGGAGCTTATGTATGAGAAATTGTTGAAAGTGGATATCAATATCCAACCTCCATTCCCATAGATATTGCAGGAAAGAAACAATATAAAATCAATGCAAAGGTTGTAAATGTCATCTTGGGAAGTTTGGTCGAGTCCAAGTTTGTGAAAGTAATGCAGCTGAACACAACAAAGGGAATGTGGGATAATATTATCCAAAGTTATGAAGGTGACACCAAGTTAAAAAGTGATAAACTCCAAACATTCAAAATATAGTATGCGACACTAAAAATGCATGCATGATGAAAGCATCGTAGCATTTTTCCTTAGAGTAGATCAAATTGTTAATTCCATGAGAAATATTGGTGACGAAATAAAAGATGCTACTATTGTTGAGAATATTTTGAGATCACTAACTCCAAAGTTCAATTCCAAAGTCTATGATATTGAGGAAATGCAAGATGTGAAAATTCTCAAACTTGATCAACTCCATGTAATATTTGTTTAAAATGGCAATAAGAAATGCTAAAAATATAGGTGCTAAAAATAGAAGTTTGGGTACCAGTGCTGGATCGGGCAACATAGAATGAAAAATGGAAGTGCTAAAAATAGCATTCTATTTTTAGCATTTCAGGATGGATTCCAATTTTAGTCAGTCCCTAGACTAAACATAGGAAGTAAAATTCGAATTTGATATTAACAGCAGTTTGTAAATTAATTAATTAATTCATCTTGAGTAAATTAGTTAAGGAAAACCAAACTTGAAGTCTATGTGAGGACATGCAACAGTTTATCTATTAATTGAGGAATTTATCCATCAGTTAAAGAGATAAGGATGAGTTGTAATATTGAGTTGTAATTAGTTGGCTCAGTTAACTGAGTAAATTCCAGTTAGATTAATTTAACAGTTTGTTAAATTAATGAGAGTTCAATTAGTTAATGCTTGCATGCATGTAACTACTGTATTTCAGATAACTGAGTATTTACTCATGGATAACTCATGCATGTCAGTTCAGACAAAGACCCAGTTGAGATCAAAGAAGGGAGAATGTACTATCAGTTGGATGAATATTTTTCCTATAAAGGAAGCTCATCCATGATGAGAATTTATCTCCTTCAAGACAGCATAGTTGGATCAGAGGTTAGTGAGTGTGTGAACACACCAATTCACACAAGTGGTTGCGTTGGACCCTAATCAAAATTGCACAAAGAAATAGGAGGCTTGGAGGGCAGATCAAGAGGTTTGAGAGAGCCCTTTGACTGTCTATGAGTAGTAGAGGTATTGCAGAGAGAATAGGATAGCTTTTGAGCTGATTCTTTTTGTAATATTGGTTATATTTCCACTCGTATAATACAGAGTCGGGGTTTTAGGCTGAGGCTTTCCCGAGGTAAATTATTCTGTGTTATGTGTGATTGATTTCTCCATATCAGTCATATGTGTTCTTATTGATGTTTCTCATGTTCGATTAAGCTTCCGCTAATTTTTTTGTAGAAGTAGATCAAGTGTTTTGCTTTAGTACATTACATTACCAGGTGATCTATAGTGGGAATTTATACATGGTATCGGAGCACAGGTGATCAAGGAAGAACAATATACAAGAAGGGAGAAGTTGAAGTTTGTGATTCCTGAATATAGAAATCGAGTTCTTATCACATCTCTATTTCACCTATGGCGTTTTATGGTTTGACACTTGAATATGCCCTTGATGACAATTCAAATTATATAGTCTGGAAGGATCGCGGGGAAGCAGTGCTAGAGGATAACGGTCTAAAGGACTTCATTGATCAAGAAGTCCTCAAGCCAACTGGTGCTGCTGAATTGGCTGAATGGAAGAAATGTGTGGCTAGAGCAAGGAGAATCCTTCTGGAGGGAGTTTGAGATCACATAGTATTGAGTCTCCATGGGAAGGAGACACCATTTTCAATGTGGAAAACATTGAAAGATCTATATCAGAGTAGCAGTGATTAGAGGAAGCTGGCACTAAAGAACAAGCTTCGAAAGATCAAGTGTGAAAAAGGTGACATGATCTCTATGTATCTGAACAAGCTCACCTCATGCAGGGATGAGCTTGGAAGTGTAGGGATCATGATAGCTGATGATGACATGGTGAGTCTTGCACTCCTCGGTCTTCCTAAGAGCTGGCATAGCTACCAGGACTCAGTTAATGGAAGAGAGGAACTGCCAGATTGGGAACGGATTTGGTTGGATTTGATGCAGGAGGAGATAAGAAGAAGCACCAGAGATGGTTCTTCATCCATGGAGTATGAAGAAAACTGTGCCTTAGTGAGTAAGGCGAAGAAGGGGAAGGAGAAGGTTTCTCTTTCCGAATCCAGTTCTTCCCATAGTGGGAAGAAGATTGACAAATTGAAAGTGTGATGCTTTTGTTGTCATGAAGTGGGCCATCTGCTACAAATTGTCCACAAAGGAAATCCAAGAAGGGATCTGGGGAAGGATCTGAAGGTAAGGCACTTGCTTCACAGTTTGAGTTGGATTTCACACTCTTCGCATGTATGGTTTCATCCATGGTGGGAAGTAGTTGGTTTCATGACAGTGGAGCTTCCTTCCACATGAACAGCGACAAGAGTTTCTTCAGTACTTTGGAGGAGAAAGATCTCCAGATACTCATAGCAATGGGTAATGATGAAAAGTATAGTGTCTCAAGTGTAGGCACAATTATTTTTTAGAGGGAGCATGGAGCTCGCCTTACCTTGACTGATGTCAAGTATGTACTAAGACTGAAGAGAAACTTGGTGTCGATCACGATGCTGGAAGACAGAGGCCATGATGTAGTCTTCAGTAAGGGAAAGGTTTTCCTTAGACACATCATCAGTAGACAGGTAAAGTAGATCAGTTCACAGGTCAAGAACCTGCAAGCTCTTGAGGTACAAGATGCATTCAAGGCCTTGAGGAGCAAGGCAAAGGTTAGATACTTGGTGGTTGAGAGGGAGAGTAAATTACCTCTCAACATGTAGTGCCAGAAGAAGTCTCAAACAATTGTGGAGGAGCCACAATTGGTGAAGCAGCTTCAGGAGGTTGTGGAGCAGCCACAACTAGAGAAGCTGAGAGGAGATCGAGTAGAGACATCTACTCATGCAGAGACCTCTAATAGGGGAAATTTTGAGCCAAGTGGTTAGAGGGATCACATGCATCCATACTTCTAGGTCAGAGGTGGGGCAATGTGGAGTGATAGTCCCAAGAAGGTTGGAATAGGGGCAAGATCATTGAGGTACCCAACCTCTTTGATTAGACCTTGCTATGGGAGCCCCGATGAGGAGTAGCAGGATTGGCTGAGTGGATAGAGACAAATGCGGATGGAGCGGCAGAGAGAGCTACAATTCAAGTGTCCTAGGACTATGTAGAGCTAGCAGGCTGCAACAATGAGAGAGGCACAGGAGTGTTGCACTAGTGCAGGATGGCACAGAGAGGTGTGCAACGATGCGAGATGCATGGAGTGTTGCAGTGGCTCAGAGGTCAGAGATGGAGCACTTTTCAGCAGCAGGTAGAGCTTCATCATTAGAGTATGTTTCTAGCCCAACAGAGAGGTCAGTGGGGAGTTTTTTTTGTTTCTAGAGTTGCTGGAGCAACCACACTTGGTAGAAGTGTTGCATGTAGAACATTCTGAAGGTACATGATCGGGTTCGAGAGGAAGCCTTTCTTGTTGAGAGGAAGTGTTGAAAATGACAATAAGAAATGTTAAAAATAGCACTGCTAAAAATAGTAGTTTGGGTACTAGTGTTGGATTGGGCAACATGGAATGAAAAATGGAAGTGTTAAAAATATCATTCTATTTTTAGCAGTTCAGGATGGATTCGAATTTTAGTCAGTCCCTGGACTAAACATAGGAAGTAAAATTCGAATTTGATATTAACAGCAGTTTGTAAATTAATTAATTAATTCATCTTGAGTTAATTAGTTAAGGCAAAACAAACTTGAAGTCTATGTGAGGACATGCAACAGTTTATCTATTAATTGAAGAATTTATCCATCAGTTAAAGAGATAAGGATGATTTGTAATTCGTTGGCTCAGTTAATTGAATCAAGTCCATTTAGATTAATTTAACAGTTTGTTAAATTAATGAGAGTTCAGTTAGTTAATGTTTGCATGCATGTAACTATTGTATTTCATATAACTGAGTATTCACTCATGGATAACTCATGCATGTCAGTTCAGAAAGAGATCCAGTTGATATCAGAGAAGGGACAGTGTACTATCAGTTGGATGAATATTTTTCCTATAAAGGAAGCCCATCCATGATGAGGATTTATCTCCTTCAGGACTACGTAGTTGGATCAGAGGTTAGTGAGTGTGTGAAGAGGCCAATTCACACAAGTGGCTGCACTGGAGCCTAATCAAAATTACGCAAAGAAATAGGAGGCTTGGAGGGTAGATCAGGAGATTTGAGAGAGGCCTTTGACTGTCTATGAGCAACAGAGGTATTGCAGAGAGAGCAGGATAGCTTTTGATCTGATTCTTTTTGTAATACTGGCGATATTTTCACTTGTATGATAATACAGAGTTGGGGTTTTAGGCTGAGGGTTTCCCTGGGTAAATTCTTCTGTGTTATGTGTGATTGATTTCTCCATATTAGTTATATGTGTTCTTATTGATGTTGCTCATGTTTGATTAAGCTTCCGCTAAATTGTTTGTAGAAGTAGATCAAGTGTTTTGATTTAGTACATTTCATTACCAGGTGATCTACAGTGGGAATTTCTACAATATTGACAGCATTTGAGATGAGGAAAGTTGGTCCTTCAGACATGAGAGAAGAATATTTCAGATCCACATATAAAGGGAAACAAAAGGAAGCACCCAAATACACAAGCTACATATCAGATGAGGAATAAGCAAACTTCATGAGAATATTGCAAGTAGGATCTGGAAAATTCAAAGGTAGGCTTCTCTTTAAAGGTTTTGCTTGTGGAAGAGTAGGCCATTATGCATCCAAATGTCCTTATAGATAAAATCATAAATAAAATGGAAAGAATGTTTCTACAAAGAAGTTCTCTAATAAGAAAATATTTTACTCTAATAAATATAGTCATAGCACATACAATGACCAAGAAAATTCAGATTTAGATCATCTTGTACTCATGGCTCTTGAAGACCAGGTAATAGATGAATCAAATAGTTGTGAGATAGATCATTTAATGAAATCTCTAAAGGAGAATGATAAACTAAAGAATTCTAACAAAGATTTGGAATTAAAATAAAACAATATGATTGAAGAAATAAACATGTTGAAGATTGAATTAGAAGAAACCAATAAAAGAACAAAAGCATGAGAAAACAACTTCAAGAAAAGGAAAAGCATTGTGAAACATTAGAATCTAAAATTATGACCCTAAACGAATATTATGAGAAGATAAACAAATGGGAAAAGGCATTTGAGTCTCTATATAATATTATTAATGAACAATGCTCTCCTTTGATCAAGCCAGGCATTGGGTATGATCATACACAATGTGATGAAAAAAGCCAGTGTATTGATGCTCCAGGCAAATCTGAATCAAGTCACACATCTCCTAGATAAAGGAAAATATTTGTTCCTAGGTAGAAAGGATGCTTTTATGGATATCGTTTGTCTTGTAACTCATCTGGGCATAAGGCCACTAATTGTAGATCAAGTATGCAGAATAGAACCAGAAGATGGGATAAGTTCTAGCACATAATTAGAAATTGCAAGAAGATATGGAGGAATAAAGAATCTCAATCAGAAATGTAGGGAATATTGACCCTACTATAGTCAATTGGTTCTTAAAGCTTACTTCTCACAGTGAATGCAAAAGTGATGTGAGGTACATGACCTCATAAGAGCATAGTATGACTATCAAGTCCTCAATATCAATGATGTGTAATCTCAGGGGTATTAATACATCTATTGTCTTGATGATGACTCCCATGGTTGTTTTTTTATATATTCATGTTGCTTATATTACTAACAATGCATTTGATGTAGTAAAAGTGAACAGTTACAAACACAACAGACTCAGGGGGAGCTGTGGTTATGAAATTTCAGCATTTTACTTTTTGTACATGGATATTATAAAGGATAGTCACGTATATACACGAGTTTTGATACAGAAAGTCACATATGTTTCCCTATGATGAAGAAATAGTACGACAAACTTAGGGAAAGGCTCTAATATGCTTCAAACAGTTATTATTTGGCTTTCTTGTTATGATTTTGTAGGTTACAATCAGTGCATGTTACTTAGAAATGGTATTGACTTATAATGGTTTATAAGTTGCTGCAATATGCCATGGATTTAATTATTGATGAAGTTTCTTTGATGACCTTACTAATGGATGAGTTGATGTGATCAAACCAGACAAGTGAATAGTTGGCACAGGTTCAGGGGGAGAATTTGCTATGCTTCTAATAATGCATTGTTGGAATTATGATTTATTTAGTATTCCTTGTTGAATAATGGTGTTCATGATAAGTATATTGGTAATGTTGTTAAAGACACGCATGATTGCTGAAGTTTTGAATGCTAACTACATGTTTCTATTTTTATTTTGCATAAGTTTCTTACGGTGAAATATGGATGATGCTGATCAAATTTGTGATGCATTTATATGACGATACATATGACATGAAAAGAGAATGTTGATCTTGTTCATATGAGATCAAGGAGATGGTTTGATTTCACAGTATTATGATTGGTTGATAATGATGATGAGTTCATACATATTACAGAAAGGGATCTTATGGATGACTACTTGAGTTGCATATTGGTGAAAAAGTTTTTGATGTGACAATTTTTCTTATATGAAGTTATGGGCCAAGAGAATGATATTGCTGCAGATTTCATAAAGAGATGGTTATCGATATACTAATGCTACATATGTTGGATGATACTTGGAAACATGACATATTTTGATGATGTTGAAGAATGATGATATGCTTGGTTCTCACTTATGTTTTCGCTGTTGCATACTTGGTCATCGGTTGATGATATTGAAGCTACATTGTCTTATCTTGCATATTGATTATGAGTTGTTATTGTTGCTATCTATCGTGAATATCTTACATAGTATATGAGTGCTGAACACTATCTTGGTCTTGCTACCTCACTATAGAGGTCTTTGGTTTTAAATCTCATATATGTGTCTTGATGAAAATGTCATGAAAAGACCCATGATGTAATCATTGTAATACTTAGTCATGTTTGGACTATTGGGGGTCAAGTCAGTTATGTATGTAATCCCATTTTGGGTATTTGATGTAATGTTGAGTCAAATATGTAACCCCACTATGTTGGGTTATTAATGTAAGCACGAGTCACTGTTGATAGGAAAGGTCATGTATGACTAATTCATGTACTTCTTTGTATATCTTTAGAAAATTTAGCATGTGTTCAGGGGGAGCATGGTCAGTATTCAGTGTTCATACTCAACACACCAGATCTACAGTGCTCATGTCAACAAAGGGAGAGAAGCCTTCATTCTACATTGGTCATCCCTTTTCCCTTAATTTCAAACAGGGAAAGAATCTTAGTGTTTGGAGAATGCATGGTAACTTGGGAATGCTTGGTGACTTGGGAGAGAAAATTAGCATATCTACAGATGTGTTTATATGCATATACAGGTGGTTGTGACCAAACACCAAAGTGGTTGCCATCAAGTCCAAAGGGGGGTATTGTTGGCATTATGGTAAATGTGTTGTCCTTGATGGAAACCTTAATAAATATGTCAACATGGTGGTAACAATATAAGTATTCAGGCCAGTACATATGTGATAGAAAGATTGAATAAAGGAATATCAATTCAGAGACAGAGGAATGATAAAGATAAAGTTTGAGGAAGTATATGCGGGTTATGTGAAGGAAATTCGTGTACATACGAAAGTATCATGAAGAGAAGTTGTGTACAGTTTCCGCACCATGGTATTATCAATACCATGGGGTCTTTACCATGGTATTGGTCCATTGTAATGAGCATGACAACAGATATTTGATCTCGTCAAAGAATATCATCAGCATTACTAAGGATTTTTCCCATGGTATTGGATAAGGCCTAATCTATATAAGGAGATGTAGATAAAAGTGTTTAGTGTGAAAGCAATGGGATATTGATGAGTAGTTTGATCTAAAATAAGTATGCACTAGGGAGTATGATGATGGATAAGATCCAGTAGATCTGAAATGACTATACATTGAATAATATTCTGATGGGTTGGTTTGATCTGTGATGATAATGTTTTGGCGTGTGTTTGTTACAATGTATAAGTTTGATTAAACTTTTGTTGTGAAACAAAGGTATGAGTCTATAATTACAGATGTGTACGCAGGTTTGTTTCTAAGAAAGAGCATACATACGTGATCAGATTTTGAGTAGTAGTGTATTGATTCTGCAGTATGGACAAATATGTATGTGGATATCAAATATGAAAGGTTCATACATACGCATAAGTGTTTGGTAAGGGTTGCATACATATGCTAGGGTTTTTTTGAATATGATGTTTGATCAACTTGATCAATCTTGTTGTGTTTGTTGTTGTCTGCCAATGAAGTCTTTCATGATGATCTGGGTTTAACAATGATGATTATGGTTGAATGATTTGTGGAATGATTTATTGAATAGTAATGATACTTCTATCTATATGTGGTTCATAGATATATGTTTGGTTCTGTAAGTGATTCAGTGAGTATTTCAGTATGACAATGATTTAGTTTTGGGGTTTAGTGTTTTGAGATCTATAGCAGGTATGCTTCATTGAAAGCGCATATACACAGATATTCTTAAGGAAGTAGCATATATATTTTTATATATGGTCGATCAGGTTTTGTATTGACACAATCTAGTTTTTGTAATGAACAATATATGGATTGGTATTCTGGTGAATGAACTTATAGTGATCTAACTACTTTGGTTGTTTGAGATTGATTTCGGTCTCAGTTGGTACAGTGATTAAGCGATTTGATATGATGATTTCTTTATTATTTTATATTGATCTTAAATGATGGTAGTGAGTCTAGTCTAAAATTTTAATGAAATGTGGCCTATAGATTTGATTTTTTGGTTCAAGTGGATCCGGTATGAAAAATATGAAATGTGATCCACGATGGTGTTGAGGCTTGGAGCCTTCAGTGAGGAAGTCGAAGCTTCCTTCCAGTGGTAGCTGGTGAATTTGACTAGGGGGGTTGGAGCTCCCTTCCAATGGGTGCTGGTAAACGAGATCAAGGGGTTGGAGCTCCCTTCTAGTGGGTGTTGGAGAATGAGAGAAGTTTACAACCTTCGGTGTGTGGTTTCCTGCATGCTGGCATGATTCTGCGTCAGTACAAGATTTATAATATGTTTTCTTTATAATAAAATATAAAGACAAAGATGACAACAACGATGGTTTTCTCCCACATTGGGTTTCCAAATAAAAATCATGGTGTTCATGTGTGTTGATGTGTTTCTTATGTGTGATGGTTTATTTTGTTCTTACTACACATGGTTACTGTTTAATTAATTCCTATTGAAGTACTAATACACTGGTTCAAGTTAAACAGATGATGAATTAACTGAAAAGTAAGTTAATTGGATATACAATATTTGTTTGCATAACAGTCGCTTACATACATAGGTTTACTTCAGTATAGTCACATATAGAAATATGAAAAGAAAATTTTAAGTGAGTTTTAAATTACTGATTCAACCCCCCCCCACCCCTCTCAATATTTTTGTCAACAATATGCTTTAACATGCCCTTGGAATCACTTCAAACTAAATTTTCAAACAAAAGTTTAGGAGCTTGATCTTGTAAGGACCCCACACCCAGATTATATACGTTTTTTTTTTTTTAAACCACAACAAAATACAACCAGAAGTGAAACAAATTGGGAATTCAAATTAAATTAGCACGGTCTAACACATTTATGAAATTCATTTCAGGACACATATCATAAAATTTACATACACTTAACTAAGACCATAAAGCAATCATATCAAATAATATTGCCACACATATGTACCATTCACCAGAAGACGAGACTCCACTTGCTTTTCTGTTACTTGTATTCCCTTGTTGCTGGTCCCTTCGAGAGTGAATGACGACGTACTTGAACCGAATGTAATGACTCACCGGTTAACCTCCCACCTACTCCTTGGGTACTCTTCTTCCCCGCAGACCCCCGAGCTGCAATGGGGTTGTACAATGGAGGGATGTAATAGATGGTAGAGGAGAGCACTCCCTGGCTCCAGAGTCCCCTCTATAAAATCCTCTACCTCACCAAATTCACTATAGGATCGTAATCACTGCTTTGACATAGTCTCAGCCATCCAACAATAGGGTTTCCCCCCCAAGGGTCCCTTCTCCCATGGCCTGCCCCTTCTTTTATAGGAGTCCTCATAGGTGACACTTGGCATGTCATGCATAACTAATTATTTTTTTATTTCAATAGCTTGATTATTCACCCACCCATGTGTCACTCTCTCATCAAGGGTATCCCAGAATTATTTACTTAATTTTTAATTTAAAATTAATATTTTCCTCACCTCAACAAGAATCATATTTCTTCTCCTAGTTGCCTCTTTATCCCCCCCTTTTTATTCCTTAATTTGTGTTCAACTTAAAGTCAATTAATGAGTCAAGATTTGATCCCCTATCTACTCCCTAATTTAAGTCAGGTTATTTCTTAGATGGATATTCTTATGTTGGTTGTTGCCACATGGAGGTTCTCTACATTTCTCTAAATTTAATTTATTATTATTATTTTAATTCACCTTCCTCTTTTCTTAATTAGTTTTAATTAGTTTAGGATTAATATTTATCCTTACATGTATATCCATCTTTCCCCTTTTACCTAATTTAGCCACATAATCTACCTAATATTTTCCAACATGGGAAGGGTAGAGTTTTTAAGGTAATCTATTTTATACGATCCCAAGTTTTATTTTTGATATAATTACCTCGATTTCTAACATCATTTACCCTTTATGTAAATTTACCTAGTTTTCATTCCTTGATTATATTTATCATTTAATTTATTTTTAATGATTCCAAGGATGCCAAGTTTGGTCGTGCCCTTCAAGAACTTCCCTTGAAGTTCCAAGGGTGCCACGCCTAATAGTTTATTTGTGATGCCAAGGGTGCCAAGTTGGTCGTGCCCTTCAAGAAATTCCCTTGAAGTTCCAAGGGTGCCACACCACTTGCCCTTCAAGCATTCAGTGACTACGAGGGGAAAAGTATAGGTGCAACGTCATAGACCACTATTATCTCTTATGTTGCCTGCTATAGTGAGACTAATGATGTCGGGGATCAAGGAATCTACCTTGATGCGCGCCCCCTGGTAAAATCCTCATGAGCGACCCAACTTTGGGACCTGCCCTCATGGCATCGTGATCTTCAAGGTGAAGGTGTTTTAACCCTTCCAACCCAAGTCACGGCGGGAGTGCTAGTGGGTGAGATCAAGGACACTATCCCACCCCTCCCATGTAGTTCCATCCACCTATACAACCCCATCACCCATATGTGAGTCATTCGGCCAAGCAACTAATCTGTACCTGCAACCATTAACATATCATCAAAATATAGATAAACATATATAGCAGGTTTCGAAATCAACTTAGAATGTCAAAGATAAAATAATATAAATTTTCATCAAACCAGGTGTCATCAACTCGTCATGTGCGAGTGCCTCTGGTGGTTTCCTACCATACTCAATAATAATTAGTAACCAGGTTTCTCAGTGTTAGTCATTGTCATAATAGCATTATTACCATCACCTGGGCATTCACATCATTGTTCATTGTGAACCATAACTAATGTAAGTAGCTAACATAGGGGATACCTCCATCATGGTTAGCATCATCATAACCTTAATGGAACCATACATATATATCAAAGGTACCATCATTATAACATCAATAGAAAACATGTCTATCCTTTACTACTATCCCCATCATGATATCAATAGAGAGTACACATAACCATTAATTATATCGTAATCATAATATTAATAGAGAATATACATAACCATCACATTCACTAATAATAGAGTCACGTTTATGGATCCTCAACCTGAGTTCCTCATAGGCTAAAGTATCTAAGATAATGTCATATTAGGGTTAGGAAACTAGATTGGGCACTACACAAGGGAAACCGAGGAACTGAGGTCTCCTCTTGGGACAACTCAGCCATTGAATAGCCCAAACAAGGGAAGTGCTGCAAAAATCATTGTTGAAGAAACTCAATCTCCTCAGACATTAGGCACTCTCCTTGTCCTAGATAGAGGAAGTACTATTAAAACCATTCCTGTTAAAGCCATTCCCTCTTAACCTAGGAATACCCTCCTAGATATCCTAGAAGGTTATTGGCGTATATTTGACCAAATGGCTCAAAACCAGCCAAACACCCAAACCTCTACATTACAATACCCCATAGTGGATTCTGCAGCAAATGCGCCTATGAAAGCAATCCCTCTTCAACATATCCCTACATTCCACGGTCTTACATCAGAAGACCTAGATGCCTTTCTATTTGAGTTTGATGTGTTGTGTAGGGGATATGATTACACCACCAACCCCCAGAAACTGAAATTATTTCCCTCTACATTAAAAGGGGCTTCCTTAGAATGGTTTATGGGATTAGGTGGCGGGGTTATAAATAACTGGGATCAAATGAAAGAATATTTTCTAAAAAAATATCAAGACTATTGGAGGTTTAGAGAACTAAAGGACGAAATATTCTAGATGATAGCTAGACCAAATGAAACATTAGAGGAGTATGTGGAACATTTTCAGTATAATCTTCAAAGATCTCCTTATGCATCACTGCCTTTACCTGATAATGTGTTAAAAACAGCATTAATTAGGGGCATGAAGGAACAAAGGATTGAAACATTAAACATTATGGGAAAAGGAGATATTTATCAAGAAAATTTTGCTGACATTATTGATTTATGTATCAGGAGCTCGAGAGGCAACACAAGATTAAAACCGGCAGACGATGATCGGTTTGTAAGAGATAATAAAATTTCGGCAGAAGGAGTAACACGTGTAGAAATTGGAAATTTATTGGACAATTTTAAAACTGATATACTAGGGACACTAACTACACAACTTGATATTATGCAGGCCAAACAGAAGCAAATGGAGGCAAAACAGAATTTGGCAATCTTCTGTCCCCAATGCAGGAAAAAGCATAGCCATAAGGAGTGTCCACTAGATGCAGTGCAAACATGTGCCATCTGCACAAAATATCACCTTACGGAAAGCTGTCCCTCACTTCTCAGATTAAAAGCAATATATAAGGAAGCAGAAGAAGAGCCAGAATCGTTGTTTTTGCTCAACCAGCGCCGTCAGTGGCAACCGCGATAGTCTGGTATGTTTCCAGAACCAACTTCTTCTTTTTATTCTCCGCAGTATAATGCTCAATAATATAACATGTGGCAAAATCAATCCCAACCCCCATTTCCAAACTGGTCACCATAGTCATTTCCTTCATCAACCCCGTGGCCGAATCAGGCAAGCCAATCTAGTTGGCCGAATTTTCCCTATGCCCCACCATATTGGCAGAATAATACATACCCCCCACAATGGACTCCCCCTACTTCACAAAGTTCAGCCTGGAAGACAAACTGGCAAAGACCGATGCATCAGCCAGTAGGAACCATTCCGCTCCCTCAACCTACACTGCCAGTCTTACAACAAAATCCCCAATCCAATCTGAGATCGCAACTCCCAGCCCAACCCAACCCTAATCTAAATAACAGACCAGTTCAATCTGTCTAAATCATAGAAACACCAGAAATAGGAGCTGATCTGAGGGAGTGTAATGATCTTCAGCTAAGATCTGGGCGTATTATTGAAACTGAGGGAGATAAGACATCCCATATTGAAAATCAGTTACCTAGAGAACAACCATCAGAAGAAGAGGATGGGAACAAACAACAAACTCATAACCAAGCAACCACATCCTCTCCCCCATTCCCAGAATGATTAATCATACCTCGACCCATACAATATCCTGATTTTGACATTTTGGGAGAATTACAAAATTTGTACATAAAAATTCCATTCCTCCAAGCCATTCAAGACATCCCGATATATGCAAAGACTATCAAAGAATTGTGTGTAAAGAAACCAAAGAGGAATATAACAAATAATCCAAGAGTCCAAGTAGTTGACACTCTATCTGACTTATTAGTAAGAAAATAAACACCCATTAAATACGAAGACCCAGGAAATCCAATAGCAACTGTGTAAATTTATGGTCAGACCCTTTCCAATGCCTTAGTTGATCTAGGAGCTGCAATCAATATCTTAACAACCACTACTTGCCAAAAGCTAGGCATTACATCTGTAGAACCCACCTCTACCTTGCTAGAATTGGTTGATCGATCTGTGGTTAGGCCGGAGGGCACACTACATGATGTCATGGCCTCTGTTGACTCCTGGGAATATCCAACCGATTTTCTGATAATAAATCCCAAAACCTGACTTGATGGACATCCATTGATTTTAGGTAGACCTTGGCTTGCCACTGCCGATGCTTATATTGGCTGCCGACAAGGCAATATGACCATAACCAGAGGAGCAAATATCAAGAAATTAGTTCTATATCCTCCAGCGCAGCCAAGTGTCACAATAATCAAAACTAATAGGCACCCTGTATCATACCTTACTGATAACATTAGATCTCCATCAACTATACAAGAGGCACTTGATTTCAAAGACCAAATAGAAGACGATGCCATTAATAATTTTACTAGTCAAACTGAACTCACATCCCACACACAATGTCACATGATAAAGGCAGCATTTGATAATGAATTAGAAGAAGATCCTCTTAAAGATACAGATGATCAAACAATACATGTTACCTCTATTGCAAATAGTAAAATTGTGGAAATTAAACCGGGAAAAACCTTAAACATTAATGCTAGCCTCACCTCCAAACAAGAAACAAAGCTCATCCATTTGTTGAGAAAATATAAAGAAGCATTTGCATGGGACTACCCTGATATGAAAGGAATTGACCCCCAATTATGTACACACCACATTTACATAGAAAAAGATGCGAGACCTGTTCACCAGCCTCAAAGGGGACTTAATCCTCATCTAAAAAATGTGGTAAAAGTTGAACTTCAAAAACTTTTAGATGTCGATTTCATCTATCCTATCTCCAATAGTAAATGGGTCTCTCCGCTTGTGGTGGTACCAAAAGAGAATGGGAAATGGAGAATTTGTGTGGACTACAGAGAGCTAAATAAAGCAACACAAAAAGACCACTTCCCTCTCCCATTCATCGACCAAGTATTAGAAACTTTGGCAGGAAAGAAATTCTTTTCTTTCCTGGATGGCTTTAGTGGATACAATCAGATTCAGATTGCCCCTGAAGACCAAGACAAAACTACTTTTACGTGTCCTTGGGGAACATTTGCCTACAGAGTTCTACCTTTTGGCTTATGCAATGCTCCTGCCACATTCCAAAGGGCTATCCTCAACATTTTTGCAGACTTAATAAATGAAGGACTTGAAGTATACATGGATGACTTTACACCATATGGAGACGATTTCGATCTAGCATTGGATACACTGGAAAAAGTCCTACAATGCTGCATTGCTACCAGGCTTTGTTTAAGCCATGAAAAATGCTATATGATGATGACTGAAGGACTTATTCTAGGACACTATATTTCAGCAGCTGGCATTCAGGTAGACCCAACCAAAATCCAAATAATTTTACTTATTCCTACTCCTACTATCCAAACGGAGGTACACAATTTTCTTGGATTTTCTGGTTATTACATGAGGTTTATAGAATATTATTCGCATATTGCCGCACCTTTGTATGCACTAACTGGAAATGTTGATTTTCTTTGGACAGAAAAATGTGAACGTACTTTCCAAGATCTGAAGAAGCTTGTGTCCATAGCCCCAGTCCTTTGAGGACCAAATTGGGATTTGCCATTTCAGATATCATCTGATGCCTCAGATACAACCATTAGAGCAGTCCTTGGGCAGGAAGAGGATAAAAAACCATATGCAATTTATTAATTCAGCAAAAATTTATCCCCTGCTAAATTAAATTACACTGTTACTGAAAAATAATTTCTAGCTGTAATACATGCTTTCAATAAGTTTAGACATTACATTACTAGATATCCTGTTATCTTGTATACAGGTCATTCTGCCATAAAATATTTAGAAAACAAGCCTATCACAAATGGAAGAATAACTAGATGGATGATTTTATTGTAGGAATTTGATATTACAATCAAGGATCGACCTCGAAAAGAAAATCCTATAGCCAATTTTCTCTCAAGAATGCCAAATCCAATCGATACAGCAGCAGTTGAAAATCAATTTCCAGATGAGCATCTGTTTGTTGTGGCTGTTCAAACACCTTAGTATGCTGAAGTTGCCAATTACCTAGCAGTAGGTAAATTACCAACGCATCTAACCCCTAATGAGCGGAAACAGATTGTTCAGTGGAGTGCTCAATTCTCTTGGGTTGAAGGTTACCTGTTCCACATAGGGGCAGATATGCATATCAGAAGATGCGTTCGAGAAGATGAAATCTTTGACATCTTAAAAGCCTGCCATGACGAACCATGTGGTGGACATTTCATCGATCGTAGAACTGGACATAAGGTGCTGCAAACAAGGTATTATTGGCCCACGATTTTCAAAGATGCAAATAAATTCGTCCAAGCCTGTGACAGTTGCCAGAGAGCAGGATGCCCTGGTCAGTCCGATGAGATGCCCCTAAAACTACATCTAGTCATTGAACCATTCGAGCGATGGGCCCTTGATTTCGTTAGACCAATTAACCCATCATCAAACCAGAAAACATATATTTTGGTGGCAACAGAATATGTCACCAAATGGATTGAAGCAGAGGCATTGCCAAGAGCTACAGAGGATTCTGTCATACAGTTCATGTTCCATCTATTTGTGCGTTATGGCCTTCCGAGAGAGATAATTACAAACGGTGGACCACAGTTTGCTGGGAACAAAATTGCTGCAACACTCAACAACTATCATGTCTAGCATAAAATCACTACTCTATACCACCCACAGGCAAACGGTCAGGTAGAAAGCAACAATAAAATAATAGAAGCAATCCTAACGAAAACCATTGCGTCACATAGACGTGATTGGGCTGCCAGACTACCCAAAGCACTGTGGGCTTATAGAACAACATGGAGAAGTACCACCGGTTACTCACCTTATCAATTAGTGTTTGGAAAACAAACCATTTTCCCCATAGAATTCGAAATCCAAACATTGCAAATAGCACAGGAAGTTGGCTTAGATCTAACTGAGGCACAGATTAATCGATTACAGTAGATCAATGAGCTGGACGAAATTAGGTTCTCTGCACTTCAAAACACTGCACTAATCCAACAACAGCGAGCTAAATGGCATGATGCTCTCATTAAAAATAAAGTCTTCCATGGAGGAGACTAGGCACTTTTGTATGATTCCAGGTTTCAAGACTTCCTCGGGAAACTCCAGACTCGTTGGTTGGGACCATACGAAATCCAGAAGGTACATGACAATGGAACTCTTACTCTAATCACTATTGATGGTTCTGGATATGCCTTCAAGGCAAATGGCCACTGAGTTCGTCTTTATTGCAAACCACTCACTCGGGAGTCCTTCTACCAGCAGCTACGCCAAGACTCTGATATGGAAATTTTGGGGGAGGGAGAGAAGTCTTCCTCACCTATGATTCATTAAGTAATTTATTTCTTCTCACAGTTTGTAAATAATTTCTTTTCTTTTGTTGAATCATGTTTGTACATATATTTTTTTTTTCAACCCTTTGCCGTTACTTTTCGAAGCAGCAGCAATGTTATTATTTTTAGTGTTTCTTTTCTCAAAGGGACAACATTTTCCTTCTGTTGTTCCTTTTTCAAAAGAGCAGCACCCTTTGGATCAGCCGTCATTTTTCTTTAATTTTGTTCTTTTTTCTTTATTTTTGCTTTTTGTTGTTCATTTTCCTAAGGAACAACACTTTTTCTTTTTGTTGTTCCTTTTCCAAAGGAACAGTACTTTTTTTTCTACTATTCCTTTTCCAAAGGAACAACACTTTTGCTTTCTGTTGTTCCTTTTCCAAAGGAACAACACTTTTGCTTTTTGTTGTTCCTTTTCCAAAGGAACGGCACTTGGGCATTCCACTATTCCTTTTCCAAAGGAACAACATTTTTGTTGTTCCTTTTCCAAAGGAACGACATTTGTTTGTTTTGTTGTTCATTTTCCAAAGGAACAACATTTTCGATTTTTGCTGTTCCTTTTCCAAAGGAATGGCATTTGTGTGTTTTGCTATTCCTTTTTCCAAAAGAACAACATTTTCGATATTTGACATTTGTGTGTTTTGTTGTTCCTTTTCCAAAGGAACAACATTTTCAATTTTTGTTGTTCCTTTTCCAAAGGAACGACATTTGTGTGTTTTTCTATTCCTTTTCCAAATGAACAACATTTTTGACTTTTTTTGTTCCTTTTCCAAAGGAACAGCATTTGTGTGTTTTGCTGTTCCTTTTCCAAAGGAACAACATTTTTTATTTTTTCTTTGCCAGAAAAACATGTGTTACCAGCCCAAAGTGAACCAGTCCTTACCAATGGAAGAAGATCTTTCTATCACCATATTTCTATACCAAAAGAACGTAGTGCTTCCACTAGTACTCCACTGACTCCCCTATCTGATACTCAATTGTACATACCAGAATAAAAGTCATTTCTATATGTAAATAAGATGTTTAGAACATATGTACATAATTTTACACTGACAGAAGAATTTCAGTATGCATCTAAGAGATATGTGAAAGGAGGAAAATGGCCACCAAAAACAAAGTGTTGTACTTGTTCCTTTTCCAAAGGAACAACATTTCTGTGTTTTGCTTGTTCCTTTTCCAAAGGAACAATATTTTCGATTTTTATTGTTCCTTTTTCAAAGGAATGACATTTCTGTGTTCTACTGTTCCTTTTCCAAAGGAACAACATTTTTGATATTTGTTGTTCATTTTTCCAAAAGGAACACCACTTGCATTCTTTTGCTCTCCCTTTTTTACGCAGTTTGTTCCCCTTGCTGTTCTAAATTAAGGATTCTTATTGTTCCTGTTCTTTCAAGGTTTTTGGAATACAGCTATGCACTTATGCAATGGATACCAAATCACAACATACTGAAATCAGTGAATCATAAAATCACTATTCTTATAAGAAATTGCTCTAAATTGGTAAGAGGATAGAAGGAAGGACATGCTTACTCATTATCTCTTGTTGTCATTGTTCTACTAACTCTGCTCTGATTGGTTATTTTTATCATGTTGGTCCCTTTTAATCCTCTTTGATTATTATTCAGGAATAAGAGCAAATGGTTTATATCTTCCTATTGAGATGTTAAGACTTCTTCCACCATTCCTACTCTTAAGGAGTGTTGAACCACCCTTTGTGTATAAATGGGAAAGTACTTTATGAAAAAGAAAGAAAAAAGAGTAAACAATGATGTTTTAATGACTTATAAGTTGTCAAATGTAGGATAGGGGTATCATCAAGAGCCAACCTACCATGATCATGAGCACAAAAGCAAAGTGGCATTCCCACTATGGCCACCACACCAGGGATATGGTCCAAAAGGTATATCAAATAAAGAACCCTTGGAACAGGAGGTCTCATCATGAGCTGGCCTGCCCACCTTTCACTCCTTCCTCATGAATGGCATTATGGCTAACTAGTCACCAAGCCAGCATAATGGCCTACATTTTGACAACACACAACATTCCCCAATCATACACAAAGGATCATGGTTCCGTGGGTGAAATACAACTCTGCCAAGGTTATGGACACCTGTCAGCAGCAGAGCACTGATAATGGTATTGAAGTCACATTATTTACACCGATATGTAGTTATTAGCACCCTTCTGTTTCTTATACCTTAGTAATCAATCACATAAGGATAATATATATTATTTCCCAAACCATACAACGCATGTAAATCTATTATCACCAATCATTATAGAACAATTGACAATGATCGCATGAGACTCCGTATCCACGGCAGATGTCCTAGCCCCCCATCCTCGCATCATCTCACAATAGTTTCTTACGTATTAAGCAATCCAACTCTATGCCTCGATTTCGGTAATGTGCTACTTTTGCAAACATGGCATATCGCCATACGTTGTTCCTTTATGACTCTGCTTCAGAACAGAACGGCACGCCGCTCCTTTATTTGATGGCTAGGACAACCTATCACATTGTAGGGGGGGAGGTTAACCTCATCATTCCCTTGATTACATGTTAGATCACTATTCGGGAAGTTGTGTACTTGGGAATAGCACAACTCAATGGTATACTATTTTTTATTTTTTGCATGACTTGTTGTTTATAAGCCATTTCCATTGTATACTCTGCAACATTAGATTTTGAGTGAGTCTTGCGTCTGTCAGCCTCTCTGTGTTTCAACAACGTGAACAGCTGCCATTCCATTGTCAAAATTCTGAGATTTTACAGCAAAACCATAAACATGGGAGGAAGATCGATTTGGAGAGAACCGCAGGTGTTAACAGTCTCTGATGCTGCACGGGAAATCCTGGTAAGAGCAGGGTGGCTAACTTATCTCAATCGCTTACAAGAATCCAACGAAACTGTAGCAATTGAATTCTTGCAGAACATGCTAGAGGATCACTCCACAGTGAAGGGAAGACACATAGCAGTCACCGATGACATAATCGAAGAAGTCTCGGGACTGCCAGCTGCTGGACCTGTATGGACTTTAAAGAATGAGAGATTGCAGAAGATCATAGAAACCTTCCAGGAGGAAGGCCAGAGCCTGACAATTAGAGGAAAGGGGGTTCTGCCAGCAGCATTAGGAGAGCCGTGGGTGGAATTGGCAAAGACCATTCAAAGCTACATCACCTGTGAAGGAAAAAAAGACATGGTAAGACCACGACATCTTAAACTCTTAGTTGTATTAAATAAAAAATGCTCTGTAAATTTACCTGCATTTTTGAATTCATTACTTCATGACGTCGCACGAAGCATAAAAAAGGCACAACATGTAGAATCAGTTGTTAGTCATCATGGGTTGATTCAGTTAATAGTCAGTCATAGCCTTACCCAGCAGCAGAGCAGCTGGGAAGAGAAAATTTCCATGATAGATGGGGGGTTAACCACACCATCCCCAAAACGTAAACATGCCACCATGTTAAAATTGGCAACCAGGGAAAAACTTCATGTGAGTCATATTATTCATGGTTGATAATATTTTTATTAGATTCCTCTCGTCGAGAGGTGTAGGATTGATATAAAGATCATCTGATTCCGATAAGTATTCATGGAGATATTAATTTATTTTGATTATGGAATTATTATCAAGCCGACCTACAACTCATGTAAGCTCAGAAGCCCAATAGTCGCATCTATTCACCCACCAACGTTGTGTATAAATATAAGAGGAATTTTCCTCATTTGGACTCAGTCATATCATCACATCTCTCTCCCTCTACTGTGCAGATATGAGTCTCTTCTCTACTGCACTGAAATGGGTCTCTCTCTCTCTCACATGTGAAGCCGGAAGCTGCTGAATTTGAAGCTGCAATTGCAGAAGTAAATATTGACTTGCGAGGCCTAGAATATCTCCTCTTTGGAACTGTGTTGTAGGTTCATCTGAACCTCCTCTGAAAGCCGCAACTTTTGGTGGTGGAATGAAGTCAATCCGATGAACGGTTTGCAAGATATTGACTACCCTAGTTTGAAGCCAGAAATTATTGAAACTGAAGTTGCAACTACAGAAGTAAAGATTGACTTGCGAGGCCTAGAAGATATCCTCTTTGGAACTGCGTTATAGGTTCATCTGAACCTCCTCTGAAAGCCACAACTTCTGGTGGTGGAATGAAGTCAATTCGATGAATGGTTTGCAAGATATCAACTGCCCTAGTTTGAAGCCGGAAACTGCTAAAACTAAAGCTGCAACTGTAGAAGTAAAGATTGACTTGCGAGGCCTAGAAGATCTCCTCTTTGGAACTGCACTGTAGGTTCATCTGAACCTCCTCTAAAAGCCGCAACTTTTGGTGTGGAATGAAGTCAAGCCCGACGGTCGTTTGTGAATAATCGTTTGCCCGAACTTTTGATAATAAGTCCCCAATGTTGAATCTGCTGATCTAGGGTTGCTCACTATGAATGAATAAGATTCATTTATTATTTTCTCTGCTGTTATTGAAGATAAAGAAGATTTATCAAAAGGTCCCCCACCATTGTGGGGTTTGTCCCTGGCTAGCTGCCACATCTTGTGTCTCTTGTCTTGGCTTGTTTTCTGTCGACCGTTTAATGTTCTATCTGCACCTTACTTTATATATATGTGATTTCTAATATGTGGAATATAATAAGAAAAAGAAGTAAACTGTTACAAGCATAGAACATACCATAACTTAAAAATTATGCACTCAATTGTTGTTCCTTATATGCGCTTCTTGGACAGGCCTAAGAGCATATATATGAGACTGTATATGCGTGGAGGTATCCCCAACTAGGAATTTAGGTTTCGTTATCCCAAAACCCTTAAGAAAAACTCTTATTTAATTCATAAATTCATCATCATGACACATACAAATCTTCCTTCTTGGATCCCTCATCACGTCTCCAATAATCACTTGGCTTGGGCTCAATCTTGACTGAATGGTTTTGCCTTGTACATAGGCCTTTGTGGCCTCCCAAACTAGGGTTATATCAGTCACTTCTAAGCATGTTATCACCTCGTTCACTGCCTTATATCCCTTCAATAGTACCCTTAGGAAATGTGAAACTTGGACTATATGTCGAGCCTCTTGGCCCTCCCAAATAGGACTCATGGCTCCAATAAACTACATATGTCATAATTATGGCCCACCTTTCCTAATCTGAGTTGATGTAGCTATGGTACTAAGATGATGCTCAGATCTTAAGCCTAGAATTCCTCCACAAACAGAACTCTAACTTGGCCATCCAACACTTGAAATTTGAGACAAAGGTCCACAAGATGTCTTCCTCTTCTCGCTAATTTGGATCCCTTTAGAAGTTTGTGGCTCTCTTGATCTTGCCTCCTATCATGTTCACAGCCTCCTTGGAATCCCTCTCGTCCCTCAAACTAGGGAATCCTCTAGGCTACATCTCTACCTCCTCCTTGATCAAGCATGTTCCCTCTCACTTGATTTCCTTTAGCCTCTCATAGGCCTCCTTTAAATAACTTATCCCAAGCCTCTCAAGAACCCACTATAACTTTAGGGTTTTAGTCCTCTTAGACTTCAAATCTAATTTTCCTTTTAATTTTCGTTTTAGAGTTTTAAACCCCATTTGGGTTTAAAACCTTTTCACTTGGGTTATTTACCCACAAACCCCTTTTGTGACCAAACTTCTCACAAACCCCAAATTTGGGCTTGTGGAATATCTCCCAAGCTACAGAATTCAACACTCCCTCTTAGTGAGGAAGATACTTCCACCGCTTGGAAGTAACCATCATCACCAAAGACACTATCCCATCAGGTATTCATTACTACAGCATACTCTGTAGAATGGATCATATTGTCTGTGTAGTGTCTTTGCATCAACAAAACCTGAAGATTTCGAACTTCCATAGGGTTGCTCCCTTTGAAGCTAGACTCCCTCGAATCTACATGATCTCCACTGGCTCATTCTACTTACACTGGCCCTTCCAAGTATTTTTGATACCATGTTGTTTTTCCACAACATTCAAGAATTTGGGTTTGGTCTTAAAATATCTAACACAAATACATTGAAATGCCCCAACCATCCTACTTTGCACAACAAAAAAATACACATCAATGAATCAATTAGCGCACATGACAATTTTTAACTTTTTTCCAACCCAACTTCGTTACATTAACAAAATATAATACAACAGTGTAAGGATCCCATTCCAACGATCATGGCCCTTTACAATCACTAATACAAGAATAAAAACTAGGGCTTGGAGTCAATCTCTTTGACTGTCAATCTACCTTGAACAAGACAACACCTACTTTTTTATGGTGGCCACACACAACCCTTTCAGTGCACATGTGATGAACACATATGTTAGTCCTTCTGTGCTCAATCTGCAGCAACACCAATTTCCCTCTATAAATGAATCCTTCTCCTTTAGGTCATTGAACACAACTCACCAATATTCCCTCTAGTTGATCATTATTCCATCAATGAATCAACACATATGGTCTTCTTGTGAGTTGTTCACAACTCCATTTCTGAACAACAACTAAACTGCCCATTAGTTTCTCATTAGTCCTTCAAGAATGCAACCATTTGGTACTTCTTCCCACTATTTCCTTCCTGTGCTACTAAATGAAGACAAACTTAGGGCATGGAGGGTTTCCCTTCTTCTCACTGCAAATTGTTGGCATTATGTTTCTGGTATGGTTATATGTTACAGATGTTGTACTTGATGGCAACACCCATGGCATGGCTCTCAATATGATGAGAATTAAGAAGTACGCAGGAGAAAAGTTTACGGAATTTTATGCAGAGAAAAGTTTATAAAAGTTTATTTCATGTGGAGAAAAGTTCATGGAATTTTATGCAGAGAAAATTTTATTTCATGTGGGAAACTTACCTTTGGTCCATGGTAGTTAGTCCTTGGAATTTGAACCTATGGTTTTTGGACCATGGCATCTCGACAGACGTGTTGATCCCTAGTATTGAGTTGATGGTATTGGTTTGTTATGGTTTTGGCCCATGGTATTGTTTTATTTTATATTATTATTGAGCCCCATGATCCATGATTTGAGGAAGAGCTTGCCTATATAAAGCAAAGGAGATCATTTGGCTTAGGCATGCTTTCGGGTTGAATATCTTAAGATCTGAAATATTGGGTTATTGTTTTCAAAAGCTCGATCTATATGAAAGTGAAGTGGAAAGCGAATCTGTGAAGGGTGATCTCTCGAGCGTTGCAGCTGCGAAAGTGAGGAAGCGCCGCAGGAGACGCCGCAGAA